>VTPC01007679.1:0-58019 GCA_011009095.1 Ignelater luminosus
AAAAAAAACGACAGGTAGACATTAATAAGCTAAAAGATATAGAAGTTAATCAAATAACTAAACAGAAAATCAACAAACAAGAATGAAGACGCCCAATGAATTGATGGCATATAGATACATACAGCAATAATAACAACTGCGGAAGAGACCTTAAAAGAAATCATGAAGGACAAAGAATTCGGACAGCCGGGATAACAACAACAAGGTCTATAAAACAAAAAATAAAAAAAGCAAAGAAAAAGAATAACAGATCAATATAAAGACATAGGAAAGTGCAAAAGAAAATATGGCAGTTTGAACATTCATAAGAATATTAAAGGAATAATTGGTATAATTAAGAACACACACAAGCACAGTAAAGTACTCTAATGGAAACATTACTACAAATTTTAAAGAAAAACTAATAAACCGATGGTCGGTGGAAGAAAGGAAGCAACATCAGAACAAGATGAAGAAAGCACTGGACCAAAAACTCTCACGATAAGACAAGAATTATAATGTGTTCTACAAAACATGAAAGATATAAAAACAAATGCATCTGATGAAATACGAGAAGTTCTTAGAACTTATACACGAGGACATGATGGATGTAATCAATACAAAAATTTTATTCTCGTCCACTTTTGTTTTATTTTCAACAAAAGAATGTTCAGATTAATGAGCCACACATTGAAGCTGTTCTCAAAGATTATCCCAAATCTCCGCAAGCTAGAAAAAAGTTCATAAGGGAGACCCAACTGGGAGTTAAAAACAAACTTGAGATAAGTTTTTCTTTGGTGTCAACTTCGTGTTCCAGAAATGCTAGAATGTGAATCAAGACGTATTTATATGGATGTTTCATTGGCTTAGAAGAAACATTTAAAAAAGTCTGCCACGATAAATTAAGACAACTTTTCAAAGAAAAAATTGGACACTAAAGATAGCCAATTGATGACCAACTTATGTTGAAATCTGATGAGCTGACCAAAAAGGCTGAAATCAGAAGAGGTGGAGGACAGAGATTGTTTTGTCTTCTCTTCTATTCAAACTCTACAGCGAAGCCATATTTAAGCAAGTCTTTGTCAGGGGAGAACTCTGGAATGGTCTATCAAGTAGTCATTAATAACGGCATATACGCAGACAACACAGTAATACTGGCAAATAACTAGTAAGAAAAAATAAATCAGCACTGTAATAGATACGGACCCAAAAAAATCAAATTAATGGTAATAACAAAATCCCCAAGTATAAGAACTAATTTAATGATTTCTAATATGATTATCGAGAAGGTGTTTTGCTATAAACATCTGGAACAAATGGGAGACCAAATACAACAGACTAGAACCAGAATTGAAATAGCAAGAGCTGCATTTGTAAAAATGAAAAACCCACCTGTAACCTAGTTATAAACCTAGACTTGTTAATATGTATGGTGCGCTGCTACATTTTCTTCATTCTATTATACATACGGTGTTGAGTCTTGGGCACTTAAAGAAATAATATTAAGAACATAGAAGCACTTGGAATGTGGTGTTATAAGTAACTGCTGAGAATATCCTGAATGGACCGCATAACAAAAAGTTTTACCCAGAATGGGGAAAAGCTGTGAAATTATCCTAATCATCAAATTTTGGGCAAGTTATGGAAGGAAGTAAATATTCATTATTGAGACTTACCTTGCAAGGCAAGATTAGAAGCAAAAGAAGTGTAGGACGACGTACTTCGAATATGTTGGCTGAGATACGGAAATGGTTTAGCTGCAACTCCTAGTCTAGTATTTATCTTCACATAAGGATTGTCTACAAAAAAAGCGGTAGAGTTCATTGTGGCGAAATTCTGTTAAAACAAAAGATGATCAATTGTCACCCTGTCAGTGCGTTGTATATGAAGTGTAAATTCTTCTAAAGTTGAATTGTTGATCTACACATACAATTTATTAAATTGTCGTCAAGATCAATTAAAATACGCAAAAAGATAGTGTAGGCTTGCAACCAAAATAACGTTATGTCGTAATCAAAGTTGGCAAAATCTATGGAAATTGCAAAATCAACGGTTCAAAAGGTTCTGGCGAATTTCAAATTACCATTGTCAGTTGCAAGAAGAAAAGGTTCGGGAAGAAAATTGGGTCTAGTGAAAAAAACAAAGGTGAAACGATTATCAAAGAGTTTAAGAAAAATCCAAGCCTTTCTGTCCGTGATGCCGCAAGAAACTGTGATGTATCCAAGTCGTACGTACAAAAAATTAAACAAAATGAAGGATTACGATCTTACAAAGTGTCTGCAGTTTCATATCGCGATCCCACTAAAGAGCAATTGTGTAATACGCGTGCATGTAAATTATATGCGAATTTCTTAACGAAGACTGACTGTATTGTGATGGCCGATTTTAAACAGCTACCAGGTCAACAATTTTATGTTGCATATAAACGAGGCGATGTTAGTCTAAGAAATTTATTGTATGGCAAACAGTTTGCTCTTGCGGTCTGAAAAGCAAGACATTTGTTACTTCTGGTGCAATTAATCAGGAGATGTACATACAAGAGTGCTTGGAAAAACGTCTCTCACCATTAATTCAAAGTCACAAAGTTTCAGTAATATTTTGGCCTGACGTAGCGACGGCCCATTATACTAGAACCACTCTGAGTTGATATTCAAACAATAATATAGAAGTTATACCCAAAACTGTCAATCCTCCAAATTGTCCGGAATTGCGGTTGAAAGATATTGGGCAATTGTCAAACGCAAATTGAAGAAGACGAATGTGGGATGCAACATGTGATACGGTGACCAATGACGATGTACAAGCATTGATGTGAGGTATCAGAAGAAAAGTTAGAGCTTTTTTCCAAACTTAGTTTCTTTTATTATATTCTGTTTTTGATTTAAGAGTTTGTTTGTTTGTTTGTTTGTTTGCTAATAATAAAATAAAGTTGCGTTTGTTCTTTAGTCGCTTGATATTTTTATTTTCTGTAGACCACTTTTTTTCCTGCACAATCCTTATAATGGTTTTTATTTTTGAGTTTGATTATTATTGACAGTTTATGTTTAGCGACTTTCTTTGTATAGTTTACATAAAAAGTCAGAACCTTCTACATTAAGGGTTATTTTGACTAAACCAGAGATAACCGCTGTGTGTTCTCTAAAGTTGATAAGTAAGTAATATACGATATATTTTTCATTGGTTGTCAGATAGACGGTAAAGCTGTAACCGCTAAATTCTGAATATATTGAACGATCAGCATTCTGAGCAATCTTACTATTTATTGAAAAAAGCAAAATTATAGATAAGTCTTATTAAAAATAAAATAAAATAGAAAAGTCATTTATTTAAACTTACGATTTATAATAACGCTGAAAGAAAGCAGTTTAGTTATAAAATAGTGTATTTATCCTTAGCATCGTTTATGAATTTTGTGCGTGGAAATTACATTATTACATACTAAATTCTAATAATTCCATTACATTTAGTAATTTAATAACACGACAATGACAATGTAACCCATCTGAAAATGTGTACGGTGTGACTTATCTGTGCTTTAACTGGAATTCTGTATGTTTGGATCTTATAATTTCGAAAAAAGAAATAATAAGCTGGTTACACAATGAAACAAACCAAACAAAATAAAATCGAGAATCCGTATAAGAATTTCTTGTAAACAACAAGTAAGTCATTACCGAAGGGGTCACCAATCCATTTTTATGTTCATCTCAAACTTATTGATGTTTTCCACGTAGCAATATTAAAGTTAATTGGTTTTGTGCAGAATTTTCTAATACAGTTTAATTTTAGCTTCTCTGTTTGTTTAAATATCACGTTTACTCTTCAAGAAAAAGATATCTAATACAGCGCAAAGTAAATAAAATGTAATCTAGAGTAACTACCAGAGTCACGTTTAAAGGACTGCACTCAGCGGGGCTACACACGTTTATATTTTCACGTAAAAATTTAAAATTGACTCGATTTATTTTGATCTTATATTCTCTTTTCCAACCATAAAACATTCTTTTGAATAAAGTCGTGGAAGATTCCAATAAATAAAGAAAATTTTTCTCAAGGTTGCTACTTTAAAAAATGATTTATCTCGCTTGAAAAGCTTGCTCAATAATTTTAAATTTGCAAAAGCTTTCTGGTCGGTAAGAATACAAGTGTAAAATGCGTCTTACACGTGCGTGTTAACTCCACATTCCTGGTGTTCATTGTTCGTTTATTTGTAACATTACTTTAGACGCAATATTTTAACACGAACTAGAGTAGTTGCATTGAAAAAATGAAAATTCTTTAGATATTGCTTGAAATGGAATTGACATGCATGCAACTTAATCGATAAACTGAAATTTCCCCACGATGCTAAGTATGATTCAGAATGAAATAAAAGCAAGCGTGAAATGCTTGTCAGAAAATTAAAGAATGATCTGTAGAAATTAACTTAAGATTTTCTTTTTTTTTTCTTTTTAATTTAACTCCTTTATAAGTGACTTCCGTCAGCTTGGCTTCAATAGAAATGTTTAATCTTTTCAGAAAGTTTCTCATCACTTTTTCTAGGGAACTATTGTGTCTTTATTGCTTGTTATTTTCATTCGTTTGATTACTTGTGGTATGTTGTTAGTTGCAGGTAGTTTCCGAACAAGACAATTAAATGTTTAGTTTTTCAAATTTTGTATTCTAAAGACGCTTTTATGGGATTTAGCTTAAAGATAAATAATATCTACATAATTAGTTGAATAGCCCGCGTAAATATTTTTGCAGTAATATTCTTGTTTTCCAAATCAAAGAAATTTTCTTAAGAATTCAAGAAATTTTCCAAAACCGTATTGCTAAAGAAAAATTGTTTATTATGTATTGCAAGAAATAAAATAATGTTAGTTTATGAAAAGTAAATATCATATAGTATTAAAAGGTCTTGTTCTTTCTAGATTCTATTCTTTATGGTCTAATATTTGATAAAAAAAACTTCAAATTTTGTTATTAAGTTACAGTGATGTGAAAAAGTCTTGCATCACTTTAAAAATTGGGGAAATTCCGTTTTCGTTGTGAATTTTTCTTTAGATATAATGCCTTGCTGTCGTTCGCCATAAGTTCTCTGTGGGACTACAATTAGAAGACTGCGCTCTCCAGTTCATTCTATTAATTCTAATGGTGGTCATCCGGGATTGAATTAGCTTTGCCACATACCAGAATCTCAGAAAATAAAATATTCTTCTCCAAACAAGTTTTTCCCACTAGGCAACATATTATTTTGTAGTATTTCAAGGTACTTTGTGGCATTCATAATCCCAAATACGATATGTACGAGGGCGGTTCAATAAGTACCCGTGTTAGAAATGAAGACACAATTTTTTTCAAAAATTTTTTTTTTATTTTTCAACATAGTCTCCTTTTAGAAATATACACTTCTCCCAACGTTCCTGCCATTTTTTTAACCCCTCCAAAAAATAGGATTTGTCGAACTCTCCAAAATACGCCTCTATCTCGGCGATGACTTCCTCGTTTGAGCTAAATTTTTTTCCCGCGAGCCATTTCTTCATGTTAGGAAACAAGAAAAAGTCGCAGGGAGCCAGATCGGGTGAATACGGGGGGTGCGGCAGCAATTCATAACGCAATTCATGCAGTTTGGCGGCGACAACTCCGGACAAATGTGCTGGTGCGTCATCGTGGTGAAACAGCACCTTCTTTTTCGCCAAATGCGGCCGTGTCTCCTTCAATTTTTTGTCTGTCTGTCTAATAACTCACTGTAGTATTGCGCAGTGATCGTTCTTCCTTTTTCTAAAAAATCCATGAGGATGACGCCGTTCGCATCCCAAAAAATCGTCGCCGTGACCTTTCCGGCCGATGGAACCATTTTCGCCTTCTTTGGAGCAGATTCACCGGGAGAAATCCATTGTTTTGATTGTTGCTTAGTTTCTGGTGTGTAATGATGAATCCAGGTTTCATCAACGGTGACAACTCGACGCAAAAACTCCTTCGGATTTCGCTTAAATTGCTCCAAACACTGCTTCGAAGTTAACAGCCGCATCCGCTTGTTGTCCACCGTTAGCAATCGCGGCACCCATCGCGCCGACAATTTTTTCATCGCCAACTTATCATGTAAAATATTAATTGCCGTTCCGGTCGACACACCTACGGCCTCTGCTACTTCACGCACTTTCGTTCGTCGATCAGCGAGAATCATGTCGTGGACTTTTTGAATGATTTCCTCGGTAACCACGTCTGCCGGGCATCCTGGTCGCTCCTCATCAAAAACGGATGTTCGCCCACGTTTAAATTCGTTGAACCAATATCTAACTGTGGTCATAGATGGCGAAGTGTCCCCATAAACAGCATCCAACTTTGCTTTTATCTCCTCGCATTTTTTCCCATCCAAAAACAGAAAGCGAATTACCGAACGATACTGCTCTTTTTCCATCTGAGCTAAAATCACGAAACACGTCTTACTCAAATGGCTGTCAAATCCAAACTAACCTATCAATCAGACTGCAATTTGTTATACCGTCGTTTGATAGATGGCAGTACACAATGATAACACCAACTTCTCTCAGGAACGCATTCTGTCGTCAAACACGGGTACTTACTGAACCGCCCTCGTAGTCAACGCTTTGGGTAAACATTCATCCCTATACCACGATAGTGATTAGATGCTTAATTGTAGAGGGTACACATTTTAGTAAATATTATTTTCCAGGAAATGCTATAACATACATATTTCCCGCATGATTTATTGATCTTTGTTTTCTGAAACAAGTGGCTTCTTTGCAGTTTTTGCCTTACAGTGGAAACACACACAGTAATATTAATTAAGCTAGACTTTTATCATCTCGAACTGAGGTTTTCCTTGGTCGCTCACTACGCGGTTTATCGTCAATTTTTCCGCTTCACCATGCTTCCTGATAACTCGAATCACTGAAAAGTGATTATACCTAACTTCAAGATTAAAAACACTTTCTTTATGATGAAAAATAATTTTCCATTGCTTTTATCTGATCATTTTGTTTGTTTCTTTCATGACACTATTCTGCAACTTTTGATTAAATTAATATGTGGAATGAATTCTAAAAGTCATTGCAGAGCTTATATCGTTACATTGGCATAATGTAACCGATTGACAATCTATTATAATAAAACTCTAATTTGATCGTGTAATGTAATGTAATGGTAATGTGGTAATAATTCGATATAATTCAAGATAATGAAGGTAAATACACATGCAGAAAACATTATTGAGCAAGGGCGACGCAAAGCTTTTCTAAACTGCTGTAATTATAACATTACACTTAGTAAGCGGTAATGAGTGTAACTCCAATTAATTTATCTATTTAGAAAATAAATTTCTAGCTATAACCTAACTTCCAGTGTTTTATTAATTAAAATGGATTTGCTACTTTCAAGAATTAAAAGGTATGGATCGGCAATGAGTCGACTGCGCTGAGTCGGCGATAATCAAACGTCCGTTTTCGCTCTAAGGGCATAAAAGATGAAGTGAAGAGAAAGAGGGAGAAAAGCAATTTCCAAGGACGCTTTGCACAATGCCAATAACGTACATAAATGGTGTGTATAGACTGTCAAAAATTGAAGATCACGTAAAGAGAGTAAATGTGAATGAATGAACTTAGTATCAGATCAACAATCAACATTAATCAGTCAAGCAATTTAGCCCATTGTAAGGTAATCAGATTTTCTCGACAGAAATTACAGTAACACATGGGCTGAAATGTCCCAGGCCTAACAAATAGATGGCGCTAGTTCTATTGCATTCACCGCTTTTTCAGTTAGTACTAACCTTCAAAAGACAGCTGTTAAAATTTTATGATATTCTATTCATTATTTTGTGAGTTATTGTACTAAGAGTGACGCTACTTTTGTTATTTTCAAAACAATGGATCAAAAACAATTTCTAAAGTAATGTTACAAATAAACGAACAATGAACACCAGGAATGTGGAGTTAACACGCACGTGTAAGACGCATTTTACACTTGTATTCTTACCGACCAGAAAGCTTTTGCAAATTTAAAATTATTGAGCAAGCTTTGCAAGCGAGATAAATCATTTTTTAAAGCAGCAATTTCCAAATGAGGCGGTAACACCAGAAAACATCAAAAAAATCCACAAAATCGTTTTGAATGATCGAAAAGTGAAGTTGCGTGAGTTAGCTGACATCGTAAAGATATCAAAAGAACGTGTTGACTTTATATATTGCATGAGCATTTGACTATGAGAAAGCTCTGCTCAAAGTGGGTGCCGCGTTTGCTCACTGTTCACCAAAAACAAGAACGTGTTGATGTTTCTGAGCAGTGATTGGCCATGTTTAAACGTAACAAACCGGAATTTTTGCGTCGATATGTGACAATGGATGAAACATGGATCCATTACTTCACTCCGGAATCAAAACGATCGTCATCTGAGTGGACAACAACTGGTGAACCTCGTCCAAAGCGACCGAAAGCACAACAATCGGCTGGAAAGGTTATGGCCTCGGTATTTTGGAATGTGCGTGGTGTAATATTCATCGACTATCTTGAGAAGGGAAATACCATCAACAGTGAATATTATATAGCGTTATTGGAGCGTTTGAAGGCCGAAATTGCAAAGAAACGACCGCATATGGCAAAGAAAAGAATTTTGTTTCATCAAGACAATGCACCGTGTCACAAGTCAATCAAAACAATGGCAAAACTACATGAATTGAACTTCGAATTGCTCCCACATCCACCGTATTCGCCAGATTTGGCTCCCAGCGACTACTGGCTGTTCGCAGACCTAAAAAAAATGCTTGCCGGTAAGAAATTTCGCTCGAATGAAGAGGTTATCGCTGAAACTGAGTCCTATTTTGAGGCAAAAGATAAATCGTTCTACAAAAGTGGTATTGAAATGTTAGAGCGGCGCTGGAATGATTGCGTTGTTCTTGATGGAAATTACGTTGATGAATAAAGCTAATTTTGAACAAAAAAAACCGTGTTTTCTTTGTTAGGCCTGGGACTTTTCAGCCCATGTGTTATATATTCAGGACATACCCTACCAGTGTCCTGCCAACAAGAACTTGTATTAACTGCTGAATAGCGACAGTTTTAGGTATTAACCTAACCGTGTAGATACTTAGTTATAGTTAGACAAATATGGTTTATGATATCCTTTTCAGTATAGTTTTGTTGTTTTTTCTGTAGTAACTATTTTCAAGAGAAAATAAATATGTTAGTTTTATGTACTAATATTTGAAGCACAGTACATTCATAAAGCATAAGTGATAACAGTATCAGCAGTGTTTTTCAAACTGTGCATTACGGAGTATGGGTGCTCCACAAAGGCAGAAATATTATTCCATGAATGGTTAGATCAAAACCATGTTAATTAAAACTATATTTTTTGACGATAAGATATTGCTCAGAAGTGGAAACGGCCAGGCAGGCTGTGTCATATGAACTCTCTAAACTGAGTCTGTTGTAAACCATAAAAGTAAAAGGGACTGAGAACACAATTTGTAGCTGTGACAATCCAAAGACTGTAATTGTACTGACCCTCATCACCAGCTAACCTGATGAATGCAATCTGCCCCTGTCACCAAAGGAACTAGAATGGGGGCCATGGTCCCAAAAGCCACCTCCAATTTTCAGAGAATTATTTAAAAGAAGATATAAATATTAGAAAACCTGAACGTGAGATCGTCCTTATGTTTTGAGATTTGGCCTCAACAAGCCATGACTTAAACTTGATAGACTCCCTCTTCCGAGAATACATGGAAAATTCAATTTAGGAAAACCAATACAAGTTTTCTTCCCGATTCTGTATCATTATTTGCTTATCTTTTTGAAACATGGACTAAAATCCATTTCAGAGCACATAGTTGTCCACTTGTCTGTGCAATGAGACTGTTTTGTGCAGAAGGATATAGTACCTCCAGTAATAGTTGCTTAATTCACACTCTTTACGTGTTCATAAGTTTTGGAAATTTTGCAATTCTTTTTTAATATTAAGTAACGTCTGTATTCAATTGTTTGTCAGCCTCCAAATGATGCAACTAATTGAAGTGACAATCACATGAGCAAAGTTACAAGAGTGTATAGAATATTTGTAATGTAACGTACTCGAACTTATGTCCAAATAACCTACATTATCAAAAACTTTTTACTGTCTTGTACATAAATAGGTTGGACTAGGCTAAAGTGGCCTTGGTTGAAGGTTTTCAAAGAGTCCAATTCAATGTGAAATAATCTATACGTTTGCAGGAAGATGATGTTCAAGAGAAACTGAAACTTCAAGTTTAACTAAGTTCATGATAGATTCACCAGAAAACAAGACATGAACTAGTGTGTACTCTTCAGAACATAATAAAAATTAAAATGTTTATTTATTTTATTAATCTTTTACATTGTGTCCATGATCGGGGTAAGTACACTTGTTTAAAGGCAGATTTATCAGCACTGATCAATTTTATAAAGATGATACTTTAACGTGCGATGTCCATATGTCTAATAAGAGTCCATTTTTAACAAATGACACAAATTTGGATCTTTTTTTGTTTATTATTATTTTTTAACGCCCTCTAGAATACTTGTACTTTTGTCATTTATCTACCGCATATTAATACTGTCGTATAGTTTTTGTTACACTAATTTGGTTTAAAGGCCTTGTACGTTTATTTTAATTTGTATATCTCATTTAAATCCTCCCGCATAGAGCCATATTAATTTATTATCTAGTCGGTAATAATTTAAAAATGCTTTCACACACCAAAACAGAAACGCAAACACTTTGCTGTCTACATACTATTACATTCAAATACAATATAATTCTAGATATTTGTAGTTATTTAATATATCTATTAAAATAGCAAGTAGAACGTCTTTAAAAAATTAGCCAAGGAGGCGTTACTGTGTAAAAAATTAATAGCTTTTTTATTCTAATGTCATATGCTTTTCTATATAAAGGTTACCTAAATATACAGTGCGTGAAATTATAATGACGGTGTTAAAAAGCTTTTCTGTCGAATGTTTGCAATTTACTAAATTTCAGAATTGTGTTGCTGTGACTGAAAACTTATTTCCGCTTCACAAAAACAAGTCAAAAGCTCTTTGTTTACGATGTACGTATGTGAACTGTGTCACAATAATAAATCATCTTGATATTATTATGTTATTAAGAAAAAGCAGAAGAATTATTGTTAAGGTAACAAAATGCATGTTCTTTCAATGTTTACCAAATGTATTACAAACGCTATAGTTTTATATAAATTATAGCTAATAGTTGTATAAAAAGAATAATAAAAATTTTTAATACCATTTTTGAATTGCATAAAACTGACTGAATGGAATCTGTAAGCTTACAATGGACCAAACAGTCAAAATCAGTTTTTTTAAATTCAGCGAAATTGTAATAATTTGATATAACCGTTAACCTATCAAGAATTATCCAAAAATAAAGATTTTCTATTCTGGTATGAAGAAAATCAAGTCTTATACGATCTAAGTAAAATGAAAGGGCTAGAAAGGTGAAGGTAATGTCTAACTATTGACGACATTTAATTCTCCGCATTGATAAATATGTATAAATACTTATTATTAGCAACCACAAAGTATCTTTCAATTTACCTGAAGCTAGAATACTAAATCATCTCGATGTGATTTAAAATAATTTACTGATTACAAAATAACAAATATTCTGACATTTTGTCTTTGGGAAAACAAAAAGAATATTTGATGAGGTTAATACAATCAAAACTATGAAAATGCTAAATACTCTAGGTAACTCAAATTGAATTCTCAAATTCTGCTAACCACAAGAATGCGATATTAGTAGTTTTCTATGTTAAATACATCATGATTGATGTGCACTCCAAATTTGCTGTTTTGTCAGTTTCTAGCAGATACTTGTTTTGTGCTATCGAACACATTTTAGAAGAAGAAGAAGAAGAAGTAAATAATAGATCAATATGTTTCTTGTTTTAGTACATTCAAGCAAGATAACAATCATAAAAATAAAGTAGCTTACGTTTGGTCTACTATAAAGCTGTAATTGGTATTCAACAAAAACAATAAATGCTATAAGAAGTTGATAGAGTGTTGAGATTCTTACCTGTGAAAAACATAAAGTCACAGTAACAATAACAACAATAAAATTGATAATAAAGAAAAGAAAACTTACCTGTGCTCTGCGTTAAATTTATTGTAAAAGTTTTTTTCTTGCATGTTAATGAAACCAAAAGAGAAGAACTTTACTTATCTAATCTGCATGTAAAACAGTTTCAGTTTCATGGTTTGAATTTGTGGTTAGTGAGTTGTTTGGACATTAAGCAATCAATCAATAAACCAAAATCCAGTTTCACAAATCATGGTATTTATTTAATCTTATATATAAGCAAGCAAAAATAAGACATTCATACTACATATAACAATGCCAGTTACAGGATCCGGATTGCGGACTACCTGCCAACTTAATCAACAGCCGGATTGCATGTGGTATTCGGTAGAACCATTCTCATCCAATCAGAGGCTCCTCAGGCCTGTCAGTCCATGGCTGTCCAAAATTACTCGGCCGGGTAGCATTGGACTTAGATTCCTCTCAGTGCAGAATAAGACAGTTGTGGTACTAAAAAGAATCACTTTCCAACACTTTTAACTAGAATTCCACTAACCATACCAATGCATAATTTATTCCGTTTCATTTCCCCAAACAGCCAATAATGCATACCAATATTTCTTATCCTCTTCAATCCTCCTCGGTTTCAACCAACCTCTCAATGTCAACAGTCATCTCGCCGCCGTCTACCATCACCAACATCATCCTCTCATCTTCATGCATTTGCTTTACGTTCATACAAACCAAAAAATAGCTACTCAAATTCCTATTTATATCTACAAGGCCTATTCTGAATCTATAGCTAAGCCACTGGCTACCTTATTTAATTTATCTTTATCATCGGCTTATTATCCTAATAAATGGAAGATAGCAAACGCGTGTCCTATTTATAGAAGTGGAAACAAAAATAACGTAATTAATTACAGACCTATATCCCTATTCCAAACTTATCTAAGATATTTGAAGTAAAGCTCAAAATTACTGAAATAGTGCATGGTTTAATGCCAAAGAGATTCGCCGTTACCAACTTACTAAATATTGTTCGAGATCTTTTGGAGGCAATAAACAATAATTTGCAACTTGATGTTGTATATACGGACTTTCTGAAAGCCTTTGACAGAGTAAATCATAAAATATTATTGCAAGAACTAGCTGGCATTCGGTTTCCAAAATAATTTGTTAAAACTCTTTACAGCGTATCTGACAAATAGATGGCAAACAGTGGTAAACTGTGGAAATCAATCAGAGAGATATGGAGCTGTACTAGATGTCCCGAAAGGAGCAAACTTAGGACTTCTTTTGTCTCTTCTATTTATCAATGGTCTAATTGATGTTGTGACAAATTCGAAAAAGACCTTGTGTGCGGACGATTTTAAAATGTGGAAGGTTATAACGTGAGCGATTGTGATAAACTGGAAGAAGAAGAAAACTCAGCGAGAAGGTTAGATTACGTCATTATAAATTCATCACATTTTTGTAACAGCAAAACTTTGATTACACTTTACAACATCTATGTTAGATCTAGGCTCGAGTTTTCTTCCCTAATATGGATGCCTTTCTACCAGAGCCATACATCACAGGTTGAAAAAGCACAGAAATGTTTTGTACGACACCTTGATTTGAAGGTTACTGGGATCTACCCGCTTTCATCCTTGTTTTACTATGTTTAAAAAGATGTGTTTATCTACGTTTTATGCAACCCTTTAACCTCAGCTGTAACATAGTAATGGCAATAATAATAATTTTCCTTTTTTTTGTTTCTACACACACCGTCTATTAGGTATACTTATTGGATTGGATTGGAATTTCCTAGGTTATCATTATTACTATCACGAACACTATTATTATTATTACCGATCTGTTTCTTTTTTTGTTACTAATTTTATGTTTTATGTTTTGCACTTGTATTATTGCAACATTATTGTCATTTATTATTAGTTCTGTACATCTATCCTGTAGACCTTAATTGGCTATGCTGTGGTCTGCACTTCTGCAGTTTAAATGAATAAATAACACAGGCTGGTAGCCAGGCTATCTCTTAATCTTTTAGAAAATGGCGTAAGAATTTTATTGGTAACAGTAGCTTTTTAAAAACTGCTGGGAAAAAGTAGTTATACATTAAACGTACCTTTTAGCTAAAAAGTGCTTTAAAAGATATTTTTTTAATAACACAAATTCGACAGTGCATTCTGTAAAATCAAAGCAAATATTTACTCGTACTAGTCAATTTCTGTAGAGGTACAAGATCTTCTTCAAAACAACAACTAATTCCAACATTAACTCAACAGCAATCAGCTCCAACTTCAAAGTCACCCTATCAGTTGTATCTGCTAATATAGGTATCAGCATCAGCATCACTTTCAACTTAAGCTTCACTCACCAACCAGCAGCTGCGTCTCTGCATCATTTATATCATTCCACTGGGCTGAGGAGTAGCTTGCAAGCAGCCAAAGCCACTGTTTTGACTGAATTATTATTCTTTTTTTAAATTTTATTTTATTCTTTAATTCTATTAGGCTCAGTGAGTCGGGTAGCTTACTCAATGATGCATATTCTCAGCTTTACAGAAGCATCTAAAAACTAGAAAAAGAGTTCAATCGGCAACCCGTCAAACACAGCTAAATATAGATGAATGCAACTTGGCCATAATATTCTGATTATTGGGATATTCGATCTATTCGCTTTTGGCGACAAGATTGCGGCCGCAGCGGTTTGAAATTCGCATAGAATTGTACTATCAATGATAATAACCACAACAAATCAAAACCTGAAGTGTATTATCTTGAGTGGGAGGATGTAGGAATAATAATAAAAATATAAGTAAGTTTAGACAAAATAGGATACATCAAAAATTCCTTACTTCATATGAAATGATAGATAGGCCAAATCTCTTTGGATCGTCTAAGATAACATTGGGTGCCATTTCTATAATGGCTCTTATGAGTCACAAGATTTATTTAGATTACTATGCATGTGATATCAATGAAAGGCACCGCTTTTGGTCAAATAACTCAGTAACATTGCGAGCAAATTTAGGGAAACAGAAAACCCTCATGATGTGAAAATGACTGATTTTACAAGAATGGGTTCCCTATAATTATAATCAAAGAAATAGTGTTCAGTACATACACTTACAGCTTTTTAGCTTTTAAGAAATTTTTATTCTAATAGTGGTCAACAAACAAAATCGTACAATAATGTTTAAAGCACCATTTGCACAAGGCACAACTGCGAACAACAGCAATTAACTGTATATTATTTTTTGGACACGTTGATACAAGAAAGCAAGAACAACAAGGTAAACTTAGAAGCACCCATGAACGGTACGAAAATCAAATACCTGCTTTTCGTTCAATAGTGCTTCAAAAATCTCACCAGAGGTTGTATTCGAATCTGAGTTTCTCCTGTTAAAGTCTGGACTCTGAATGAATCAGACAATAAGACATATTTTATAGCAGTACGACCAATTTATTATAAGGCCAGTAATCTAGATCAGAAGGTCATTTGAGTGTGATGATCCCAAGTCGACGGTATTTGTTACTATATCACGACTAAGAATATTCCAGTGATAGATACTCTCTTATCAATGTGATGTAAGCAGATTGCCTTTCAAAAGTAGTTTGTCTAAATATCTATTACAGTAGATCCCACGCGAAGTTTTAGTTTTGGATTAGTTCTGGCCCTATCAATGAAGTTTTGGCGTCAAACGCCGATCAATTTCTAAGAATCGATTTTATTCTCTTTTTTTTGAAGTCCATCAAGGCTAATAACTTCCTCAAGAAGAATTTATGTGTCTTGGTTACTTATTAGGACAAATTGGTAGATCTAATACTATTTTAATAGACCTTTCCAAATTCTGGCTTCATGTTAAAAAAGCACAATAAAAGCTTGTAAAAGAAGTTTGCCATATCTGTGGTTAAAACTTAAGAGTCTACAGAACTTACACTGTCTTAATTTTTTTCTTTTCTATATTATATCTAATGTGTCTTTCTTTTCTCGTTTTACAGTTCCTTGTTCTAAAAGTTTGTAAACATTAAGCAAAATATACAAGTTCAGTGATAATGAGAACCAACAGATTTCCATAAAACGTGCTAGTTTTAACAAACTTTTATAAAACAAGCACAAAGTTTGTATTTTTTATTCCTTGGTCATCTCATTAAGAAATAATAAAAACGTTTGCATTATTTCATTAGATCATGGCATTGTTTACTTCCTATGTCTAATCCTTGTTCAAATGCAAACTTTTCTTAAGTCGGATGAATTTTAAAAGCAAAACCTGGTAAAGCGTAAACATGCAAAGTGTTGCATTTAAATTAATAACAGTAAAATAATTTAAATTTAAAATGTTTTAGGTAAGGTAAGTTTAATGCTTTTTATGTAAACTGTTAATACAATTACGGTTATAAAAGTAAATTTTTATTTATCTCGGATAGTGATATTACCTACAAATAATTCTTGCAATTACAAAACCTCCTACATTTCATTATTGTCATCATTTTTTGAGCAACCCGCATAAAGACACTGTAATTAAAGTTTATTATTCAAGTTACTTCTGTTTTGTAATTGTGTAGCGAAGCATTTATTTATAATATTTAATACTATATTTTCTACCCATAAACAATGAAGTGTGTAAAAATGTAAAAGCTTTTAAGTATTTGTTCTTTTGACATAAAAATATATGGTTATACTGTACGTGTATTTGTATAATTAACACAACCTACCGCATTGGCAACAATAGCCATTTAGTTGCGTTCTCAACCGCGGCGCATGCTGTTTTTTCCGCGTTTGTCGCGGTCGCGGCATGTGCTGGGTTTACCATCACCATCGGCAGTCACTGTCCATATCGCGAAGAGTTGCGAGTCCGAACAGTGAACTTGAGGCCGCAATGCGTCACTGACTTCTAGCTACAGTTCTATCCACCAGTTTTAACGTTGCCAAGTTAAATAATTAAATTAGTCTCTGGTTACTATAAAAATCGTTAAATTTGTTTTATAAATAAGCGTGCACGTGTTAATCTCTTCGGGTTACATGCCTAATCGAGCGTTGAGATCTCTCGGACTTAATATTCAGTGAAAGTGAACTGTTATCAAATATTGGATTTTTTTGACTTAATAGTTGTGTTTTTGTGTTGTAAAATAAATACTTAAGGTAAGTCTAAATGGATTATAAAGTTATTTCCATTTTCTTTTTGCAACATTACTAACCGAGCCCCTACGACCTGGCAGGTCCGGCTGTGTTTAACTTGTTGCATGCAAATATTTTTATATTCTAAGATGTGGTATGCGGAAAATCTTGTAGATTAAAAAAATATGCCTATAATATAAGATATGACAAATGATAAAATTTTTAACAACGTAATTGTAATTTAATACACCCACTCGGACATTAAACTTTTTAAATTCATTAAGTTCATTTAAAAGCATGTAGTACGTTAAAAAAGGTCAAGGAAAATTAATACTGCAAATCAAACAATTGTGATTTTAAATTGTATTATTAATCTTGGATTTTGATTATATTCAGTTACATAACGAATTATTCTAAATTGTTGTTATAGCCTCCAGTGAATTTATGAGCGCAGTTTTTGTTTTTATTGGATGATCAGCAAGTTACAGATCGGAATTAACAATAAGATCTAATAATGGAACTAGCAAATCATTACGTCTTTCAAAATTGTTTTAATTTATATAACAGTGAAGAAACGTGTAAAGATCTATTAGTAGAATAGAGAAGAGTCAATTTAATTTTAGTTTTTAAACAAAAGACTTTTTTTGTTATTATAAAACTTAACTTTTGAAAGTATAATTTAAAGACTAATGAAAATAAAAAGAAGAAACGATCCTTTGTTAAAGTGATGGTCACAATATTTTTTAAAGTGATTTATAGGTAGGCGTAAATAAAAATTTCGCTAAACTTTATTGCACAACACTTAAGATTCTGGTAATTAATATTCGATTGAAGATGCATGTTCGAGATAATTTGTGTATTAATTATTTTTTGTGATATCATAATTAAAATTTTTTTAATTAAGCCACTTTATGTCTTCTTTTTGCACGTTTATCCTTTTAAATGTTTACAATAAAAAGCTACTACTGCTGTTATTTTTTCTTTAATTGTAGCATTTTATGGGGAATATTAAGTAGTTGGTAATTAAGGTTAACAATTTTAAATTTATTGTTGGTGTAGCACACTTTTTAAGATAAATTTGGTAAAAGGAGTCGTTTTATAAAAATTTTAAATTTAATTATAATTACTAATTACTGTAAATGTTTGCTGTTACTTTTAAAGTTTTATATTCGTTTTCACATGGAAAAATCAAACAATGCTACTATAAATTATGAGTAACAACCTATAAACGTTAATTAAAAATTGCAACATGTCTATTTGCAGGTCATAAACGTGACATTGTTGCCACGTACGGTGTAGTTTTCTCTAGTATTAAACTACATCACAAGTTTGGTAATTATGAATTCCCTAGCCACAATTAATTTTCACCAGTTCCCAGTAGTGTATGAATTTGCAAATAATTCTAACTAATCTGCAATACAATAAATAATTTATATTTTAGTAAATTATTTTTACTTTCAATTAGTTAGGTAAGATTACACAAGATTTCTTTCAGGGGATGTCAGGTGTAATTTTGATATAAAGTAATCTTCAGTATAATTTATTCTATGAAAGTAAACTGTTTGCCTTGTTTATAACCAGTGCTCCAGTAGTAAATATTTTTGAAAAGGTTCTTCTAATTCATGAAATTCTAATAATGCACTTAATGAAAGTGGAATTTATGAGTTTTTAATTTTACTGGGTATTACCTAGAATTATCTTTTCCTGGATTTGGAAATTAAAAAGTTTGATATTTCCGTTGCTTGTAATTCGATTAGTTCTTTTAAACAAATAATTAATATTATAGGAATAAAATAGCATTTCCATCTAAGGAAACATTTATTTGAATTTTGGTCTTTATAAGGTCATTTTTATAATAGCTCGTTGGTAACTGCATAAATATAACAACTCCGTGGCACATGCATATTCTCTGAGTGTTTTCAAGCATGAATTTTTACTGTAAAAGACACACTAGACAATGCGAGATTTATTTTTTAATGAACAAAGCCAAGGACAAACACTCCATTAATGACTAAACTGCTTTTTACTTGTTTTTAAAAACACAAATTTTTGAACTTGAAGAGTTTTAGCAACTTTTGTTCTGTCCTCTATCAACAGTTGATGTATGGTTTTCTTGTAATATGAGCAACTATCTGGAATTATTTTGTTTTATTTGATACAAGAAACTATTCCAAAATAAAGTAAAGTTGTTAACGGTTGGTTACACTTCAGATTGTAGATTCTTTTTTCCAAACATCAGAAGAAATAAATAGAATAATTCTTGCCTTACACTTTAGACTTTAGACGTTAAGCTAGTAGAGCGAAATTTGAATATTAATGGGATAGGCTCTTTCTCGGGCCGTACCAAGCTCTAAAGTGAGCACTAACTATAAGTTTTCTCATTGTCTTCTTTTAGGATTTGTTTATTCTTTCTTTTTGTGTAGACCTTTTTTTTAACTTACATTTGGAATCTCCACAGGATACCCAGCAACCTGGAATATCTGTAAATACTGGAAACATCAGAGAATCTTTCACCCAATAAAAAAGAAAAATCTGGAAAAACTCAACCAATTTGTCCAAAAACAAGAAAGTCGGGGAAAAGTCGGCAAAATTTCTCAGTAAAGAAAGAGAACTTAAAATTCTTCATGTACTCGTTTTTGCTTTCCTCTTCTTTCATTATCTCCTAATTTCCTCTCTCTTTATTATCTTTCTTTGCATGTCTCTGCATCACTGTTCTCTTCATTCTTTTTTTCTATCAGTTCTTTACCAACTTATTTTTATTTTTTTTAATTCTTTACTTTTTCGTAGTCTGTCGCTTTCTTAGTTCTTCGCATCTTGGGATTCTTTTATCACGTTTCTTTCTTTCTATTTGCGCTTTTACTCTTTTTCTGCGGTTTTAATTTTATTACATTCTTCTTCGCTCTTTCTCTCGTTTTTTTTCTATCATACTCTTGTTTTTCTTCCCCCCAATATCCATCACATCTTCTATATTCTAATAAGCAACTTCGCTTCTGGTTTTTTCATTTATGCCACTTTCCTCTTAGTTTTTACTTTTACTGGTTCAGTGTTGTGTCGTGCTTGGTTTTCTTCTATTGTTCTCCCAGCATATGGTTAATTCAGCAGTATATCTCTTTATGTGTTTGTCTCTTTCTTACTTATTTATTTTGAATGTTATCAATTATCCGAGTTTTTTGTAATATGCTTGTTGTCATTTGGCATTGCTTCGATTCCAATTGCAAAATTTCCAATAGAAGCCTTATATGGCATCACTCTTTCGAGGTCCTACTTAAAGAGCCAGAGACGATTCTGACAAAAGACGCAAATTAAAAGTTTTTGGTCTTGCATTATCTTCTCTGTTTTCCTTGACTATCTAGTTTTCTTAGTACTTGATTTCACTGTAATTAACGTAACCATAAACAAAAATCAAATTTTTACAAGTGAATCTAATTCACCAAACAAAATGGAGAGCAATGATCTCTTGACAGAACAAAGACAGGAGTCCACGAGTGGGTATTAGCCTTCGGATCCTAATTGGCTCGCAAAAAGGCATTCGTCTCAGCAAAAATTAACTCTTGAGAAGAAATTTAACTGAATAATTTCGAGTCCCTACTGTAAAATATGTGATACCTGTGTGTAATGTAACTTTCCAGTGTAGTCTTTTTTTCCTTGACTTAAAAGTAACCTTTTTACATGATTTCAGTGTAATTAGAATAACGAAAAGAAAAATCAAATTTTTGGGAATAGATTGGATTCACCAAGCAGCACGTTGAGCGGTGATCTTTTAGGGAAGCAAGACAGGAGTCAATACATGGAAGAGCAAAATTGTTTGTTATTAAGTAATTAGCAAAAACTAACTTTTAACCAAAAATTTAACCAGACAATTTAATTAATCATGCAAATTCGGCTCCGAAGGCCGCGTTTGCCCATCCTAAATGTTCTCATTGGTGAATCTATCATAAAACTAAGAAAACTTGCAATCACATGTGCAAAATTAACATGACGGACAAAAAATATCTCAAATTCCATCTCTCGACTTTTTACCAAGCATTAAACTTTGAAAAGACTTTTTCGCTATTGCATATAAGCAGACAAAGACAGAAAACATCTTAGGTAAATTCTGAAAGTTTATAAAGAAATAAACTAATCGATCAATGACTGTCAAATTTATCAGAGACATGTTCGAACTGGCAAAAAACTGGACAAACCAAAACTTGTCAGAATCTATGATTCAACAACTATGGTAACTTTCTGATGTGCCACTGTCTAGATTTTTTGTTTTTCTTTTTGTTTCTTTCTTGAGATTGCTATATCGGTACAGGTTCTTAGGTCTAGATGAATCTTTGGGTCTTTGCAGAGCTTTTGCAAAACTATAAGTCTATGCAGGTGTTTAACTTCTTGCAGGTTCCTGAATTCTTAGGGTCATTGCAGTTTTATTCCAATAACGTCCTGAAATGGTTATTTAATAAGATGTGCGGGGTTTAGGGTTTTATATACGAAATGAAATTAATAATAAAATTTTTAAAAATATTTCTTCAGTTTCACATGTAGAAAAACTCTTGAAACCTCATATTTATAATTTTCAGGTCATTATTAACAACTTTGCTTTTGTTGGCGTAGAAGTTTCCTTTTGAAATTATTTTGCATTTCATTAAAAAGGCATCTTAAATTTCATATTTCTTGTACAAGACTTCTGTCTGTTTTATTTTGCTTTTCATAATGCGACCAAGGTAAAACCTTTATAAATAATGATGCAACTCGGTTAATGGGAATATAAGAAAATCAAGATTAATAAAAGATAGAATAACTGTGAATATCACATTTATAAATGTTATCAAGAAAACTAATGTAAATAATTCACTAGTAATTAAAGAAACTTTAAGTACTTAGCTTTCCAAAGAAAACGCATTAATTGACTTGAAATGTTTAGTTTTGAATTTCAAATAAAAAACGCATTAAATTACGAATTTCTATTTCAAAGTAATGCCATTTTTAAACTAACTATTTAGCACATCTTGAAAGTGAATCAGAAATGTCCTCAACGAACTAAAACGTTCGAAAGGTGTATTATTTATACATAATTATAAATGCGTGTGTATATTCAGAAAAAGTATTTTTCCTCAGAAGATTACTAATTATTTATCTAAGATATGTTAGAAACGTGTTTTACATATTGTGAATGAATAATCTTAGCAGCAATGGGAAATACTTACATAATCTGATGAGAATCAGTACATGCATACGTAAATACACTACGGTATTGTCCCAAAAGATTATCACATTAATTACATCGTTTGCATATGTCAGCCTTGTTTGGTTCCTGCTTTCATCCGACAATTTTTGTATAAAATTTCTCTGATTTTGTATGTATCTCTGAAGTACTTTATAAACATTATTACGAAATATATTACATGTCATGTAATAAAAAACTACACCTACTGTGAACTTTACTACATACTATTTTAACTATCGATGACTTATTACATATTCTTGAACACTTTCAATTTTCAATTTGCCAAATGCTTTAATTTTAAGTGTTCAAGGTTCCTAACATTAATTTATATTAAATTTTCGTGACTAAGTCCGCTAGATAAAATTGCCAAACAATTTTTATTAAGTCGTTTTAAAATTAAAGACTACAAAAAGTAATTTCCAACAATTTTGTCTGAAGCAAAGAAATGCCACCAACCTGGTAATTTCGCAAATACTTCACATTCTATTTGTGGTGTAAAAACCAATACTCGGAAAATCTTTCTATGTAGTAATTTTAAAGTTAAATAAAAATTTACCTGCACCTCCTAATTGTATAAGTCTTATCAAAATATTTAAAGGTAATTTCGAGGCCACATAAGCAAATAGTTACGCCCAATCTGATAAGAAAATAAATGAAACGGTTAAACGCCTTCTAATAATTAATTATTATTATTGTTCCTTTGAAATTTTCAAATTATGTTGCAAGAAATGACATTGAATTAAAATCTGACGTCAGAGATGTTATATATTGTAAAAAAGAAGATTATTGGATATTTCCTGTGATATAAAATATGTTATTAATATTAATACAGTTACTGGTTTTAACAGAGGACATTATATTGAATCAGTTAATAACTATACAACATAACAAAGTTTCAGTAAGTCATTTACCTTGTAAAGTACCATAAACACGAAATAAATTAAAAAATAATTCATGTTTATAATAAAAAGGCCTTGCCAAGGTAATTCTTTGTTTGTTGATGTCACATTTTTATTCTATATGTTAGTGTAGTGTTTGATTTTAGTACCGTGCTAACGACCATTTCCTGTTATCTTTTATTTTCTATTTGTTAAGTTGGAATAAATTTTCACAAAATTACCAAAAATCAAGTGTTAAAATCAGAAGCGAATAATTACATCTTCCATAACATTACCGTTTTCTATGGTTAAAGACTTCTTTCTAATTTGACTACACTACTTTCTCCATTTAAATAAGAAACTAATTTAGCGTGCAAACACCGAATTTAAAATTAAAATGTCGTTATCTTTAAAAACGTAACCTTGATGTGCTTTACGATTGGAGAGTTAACGCATTTACGGTGAATCAGAGGTGAAAAGTGCTAGAAATTTCTAAAATGATTCTCTGAAGAAGAAATAATAATAAATTGTTGCCATATGAATTCCACAACTAAAATCAATAAAGTAAAACCTATAGTTATAGAAAAATTGATCAAAATTGCATTTACAGTTACAGTCATCTTCTTGAGATTTTAAATTTATATGTTTAGGTTTTCGTCTACTCATCATATTAGATTTTGTGTGATTATGAAACCGGTACATATAAGCTTTTTTTTTCTAAAAGTCATATTTAAATGTCTACATCATCGCTTCATCAGTTCAGGTTATGGTTATATACTTGACCTTAAGATATTACAAGAATTTCGCACAACTATGTTAAACTTTACTATAAATTCTACTTTTTACAGTTAAAGTGACACAATAGGTTGACTTAAATAACAATGAGTGAACAAGAAAATTACATAGTAAAAAACAAAGTACTAATTTTAAAGTATCTACATATCCTAACCTTTACGCTTGTAGTTATGATCGTTATCTGAATAGAAATCAGATTTATAAAAATAAGCAACAAAGTGCTCAGTAATTATTAAAAGAAAAAAGAAACTATTTTTCTTTCATAAAGGTCGCAAATTACAATAGTTTAAATAAAATGATGACTGAAAATTGAAGAATGCCTTTGAAGTGAAAGTCTGTGAAGAAGTGCTAATTACATCTCTTAATAAGAATCAAAAAGGCGTTTGGATTGGCATTAACCTTGTTTAATTAAGCCTTTGTTTAAATATGTTAGTAAACCTTAAATAAACTTAATAGCCGTAGGAAGAATATAAAATAAAAAACTCAAAAAATATCCATAAAATCGTTTCCAAAAACGATTTGGGAAGTGACAATAGTTCAAATGTTGGAATATTAAGTTGGTTACTAGAATCTTCGGTTAAAAACTATTAGTGCATGGAAGAAAAGCACACTAATGATATTTATGAAACAGGAACGTTTAGTTCTGGTGCAAGTATAAATCTGTAAGCAAACCTCTTGCTTTCCAATTTAACACTTTTTAGGTCTCTGATCAGTCGCCACTCTGCAGCCAAGGAGGACTATTAATCTTTCTTGGGATCGAATCCTTCAACCTTCTCTACTAGTTGCTATGGTCTCTTACTAGCTCTTGAAGATCATATATCAAGAGCTTAATTTTCTACATCAAAAAAATCTTTGATAGTCTGGTAGAACATTGCACATGTCTTCAGGTAGAGGTATCGGAGAGTATATGAGATTTCCAAGCATCAGTTGATATCGTACAATAAGAGTAACAATATCCGACAATCAGCTCTCTCTTTTAGTCCAGCTAATTGCTTTATTGGGTGCATTTTAACTTATATGAGTTTGAAGATATTACAAAGAATTCTGGATTCAGCAATGTTTGTTTACATATGCCAATAGAAAATATAGATGCATATTCTTGAAACAAATAGGACCATGGGAAGCTGAGATGTCTGTAATAAGTGTTTGAATAGTCAGATAGATATTCTATGGTTCTACTATGGTTTGCAAGTTTGTGCAATCTTTAGATCAGAATTTGTATTCATAAACTGAAAGGTAAGACTCATGCATTTCAGCTGTGTTGCATTAAGATGCGTATCGACTTTGCAAGAATGCTGTCTCGCAATGTCAGTTTTTGGGCATGCTCAAATGACGCCTCATTTGACGCTGCACGAACGGACTTCGAAATGAAAAATTTCCCAAAATAGTCTCACGAAATATTATCCCAAAGTCGATATGGACATTAAGACGCCTGTGGTTTATAAATTGAATGCAAACCGGCCATCATTTGTAGCTTTGCTTCATCCTTACAAGAGCTCCAACTTTTAACATTTTTGCATCACTAGTCGATATTGTGCTCATGTCATACAATTTCGTAATGAAACAAATCAAGAAGAACCTGGAAAATTGAAATTGAAAGCCTGGAAGCCCGATATACCTATCTCAACTAAACACTTGAATAACTTTACCGATATTCATGCCGTAAAAAATAAGTAAATTTATAAACCAAATGAATGTATAAAAAAGCTAATTTGGATGTCTCGGAAGTAGGAAGATGGTTGTACCTGCAGTACGAAAAATGCAAATTAGACAATTTAGTAAATTTTAGTTGCTAGGAGAAAAGGAGGAAGAATCCAAAAAGTATTCAGGACTTTGAAGATTGCAGATGTCATAATAATTTCCTAGATAGTAAATGAGATTGGATTTATTGTTCTCTTAATAAGGAAACCTGTGAAGAGACATGCCTCAATCGGTGACAAGACTTTTGGTTATTCTCAACAACTAAACATAAACTAACCTAATTTAACTTAAGGTTAGCAGTTTATATTCATCTGTTTTCTAGAACAATACAAGTCACAAAAACTACTTTATTCATTTATTTATCGTGATATTTTGGTATTTTATTATTTTTTAAAGAATATACATACATTTTCCAAAAAGAACAGCCGTGTGAAAAAGTAAGAAAAATGCACAACAAACAGAGAAGATGGAAACATAGTACCTAACAAAAGAAGAAGAATACGAAAGCGAAATGATAGTAAATGTTCAAGTTGAAGAAAGAAATTTGTTACATCTAAGACAAACAAAAGCAGTTACACCAAAAGGTCACTGATTTTATAAACAAACAAATAGTACAAGAAAAGAAGCGTCATAGCCATATAGTGAAATATTTATTTTAATCGTATTTCAAAGACATGTGAACGTTATCTGTCACATATAATTTTGGCACTCAACGTGAGGCGCATTTTGAAGTCTACCATTACAATATACTATATTAGAACTTGATTTCTTCCATTCTTACAACTAGTTTCAACTAATTCAAATGTTTCTTTCTTCGTATTTTAAATTAATTCGAGGTTTTTACTAAATTAAAAAGAGCCTCTGATAATTAAGAAGAGCGTGCTAAAGATAAAGCAAACAGATAAACAAGATTAACAAAAACGTTTCAAACATAAAAGGAGAAGAGTCAGCAATATATTATTGAATTTGGCTCCCAACGTGGGGGAATGGTTATTGAATTAAATTAAAAACTCTAGAAGATGTAGTTAAAGTGATAAACAAGAAGACAAAACAAAAGCTAATAAAGTATTTAAAAAGTGAAAAAACCCATAAAATTGAAAAAAGTAATTAAAGTATCAAGAAAGCAAGAACTAATAAAGTTTCTTAACATCATATCAAATATCAAACCTAATAGTACAAGTAATCAAGAATTACATAAAAGTTTTATTAACAAAAGCTGCTATGTAATGAAAAAAAATTAATACCCCAAATTTATAAATAAGAAGAAAAAATTAAGAAAACACCCAAGATCAAAATAGCGATGAAGAATATATACAAGAAAAATTAATTCCCAAAAAGAAACTAAAATGAAAGAACAAAAAAATTAAAAAATGTTAACAAATAAGGTAAGCAGGAAATGGAATACAAGTATATTAAACAATTTAAAAGTTAAAATAAAAAAAGCTATATACTAATAATAACAAAGCAAATAGACAAAATAAAAATAATTCTGAATGCTAATTAGCATCTTGAGTAACATTTGTAAGAAAAAAGAAGACGTCATTTGTAGATTTATTTTTTGTCCACTTGTTATATTTTAAGAGTGATTATGAAACCGGTACATGCGAGTTTATTTTTTCTAATCATATTTAAATGTCTACATCATCACTTTAAGCTATAGTTGCACACTTGACCTTAAAGATACTATAAAAGTTCCGTACAAAGTGCTAAAACTTGCACGTAGAGTATCATCTTCTTTTTACAGTTAAAATGACTGTATACGGACACAATAGCTTGTTTGAAATAAACAATGAGCGAACAAAAAATTATAAATAAAAACGTAGACAGCTTATTTTAACATATCCACATATAACCTTTGTCTTTAATAGTTGAAACATCAGACAATCCCAGCGTAAAAAAGTTAAATCTAACTGTCTGTGTATATTATTGTTTTGATGAAAACAAAACAGCAATAAACTTCTTTATCAGTGATTACAAGGTGATTTTCTTTTTAATCCAAGCATTTTGTAAAAGATCATAAATTAATTCAGCAATAAAGAAAAAAAATGGAATCTAATGTATGTAGTTAAAGTTAACTGCACATGCCTACAAAAAGTTAATTCAGCATATAATACATAATGAATTCACTTCAAACGAATTAATGAATACATTCATAAAGATAATAATTGATTCAATTCATTGTTTCAAGTATATCAAAATGTTCCTCACATATAATTAACAAGAGCGTAACTGTAATTTTTTTACTTACGGAAAAAACGAAGTACTTTTATATAATCGGTGACACCTACGATTCTTTTTTATATTAACCTTATCTAACGAATGTATCAATTGTTTGCCTATTTGCACCGACATGACACATGCTTATATTAACAGATTATACTAACAGCTTATTTAATTTTCTAAAATGTCATAGTTGGGAAAATTAGAGCAAAGGGCAATAAACTTACTTTTAATTTGAATATTACATTCGGTTAACTCTAGGTTTTCTTTGTAAACAAAAAGGAAGGGCATTCACAAATGATTTGAATACTACCTGAAATTATTAATTGACACAGTAATAATTAAAACCAAAATTAATAAAATAAAAGCAAATTACATGTCGATTAAAAATGTACAGTAGAAGCTCCATTATTCAAATTTAAATTTAACGGAATTGCCCGAAATAATCAAATTTTGATTTTGTTGTATTGTATATATCTGAAAAATCAATTCGGTTCACATTATTTCCGATAATCGAGTTTCTACCGCATATAATAATGCAACAGTATCACTTGACAATATTAGTATAAGACAGTCTACGACACAGTTAATGTAACACGACCAAGCTCAACACTTCAATCAACTTGAACTCACAACAGTTAGCGTTCTGACTGCTCTAACTGTTAAGTACGTGGTTTTCCTTAGTAGAGTAGGAAAATGCTGGTGCAGTAGTTTTTATCGTTTTAATTACATTTTATTTCTTTCTTACTATATTTGTGCTAAATGTCATTTTCTTAGTTGTCTTGTTACTTTTGTTAAACTGAAATATTTTGGCGAAGGCAAGTATTAAGGCCGATTCATACTTTCGGTGCGGTCACGGTCAAGAAATTTGGCATACTATTTACATTGTGCGATTATCCATCAGTCTAGTATTGGTCAAGTAACATTCTGTACATATAATTTTTAAGAATTTCTCAATAAAGGAATTTGGCCGTAATGACTTATATGTTGGACGAAGAAGAAGAGAAAAAGGAATCGCCCAGAAAGAAAAGGCATAGGCGCATTTGGGTGCATCCAATGCTTACCAATTGAAAAACAGAAGGAAAGTTTTCATTTTGTACAAAGACCTCGTGGATCATGAAACAAAATTTGTTCAGTACTTTTGGATGTAAAGGATAAGTTTCAATGTCTATTAATTGTTCGGTCATTGCGACATCAACAACACGCAAAATATGAAAACTGCGTGTGATTTAACCGCCACCTGTTCACACTAGTGGTCTACAGTCGAATGGCACGATCTCGGTTTGCTCAGAATGTTCCTTCAAACAAATACCGCGGTCATTTGACTGGAGCGTGCCTGGACCGTGACTCCTAATGTGAATAGCTCAATTCAAGATGAATGCTACAATATTTGACTTGACTGCGACCGTACCGTGACCGGACCGAAAGTATGAATCAGCCTTTATACTACTGATCATCCGATCGAAGAAACAACAAATATTCCAATCAGGCATATTTGAAGTCAAAGCCAAACTACGTTGGTTTCAGATGTGCTATTGAGTTTCAATTTAGTATAAATGATAGCAAAGAACTTTAAAAGTAGAAAGGAATGGAATTAGATTATTCATGATGGTACCTTATTCGTTGGCAGAGAAATCGGTTTTTATGTTTCTGCGGACCACAATCGTCTTAGCAGCCATCCAGTCTGTCAATATATACATTACAGACTTGTACTTATTGTTGAACTTATTTTGCTAACCATAAAGACTTTGATTATGTGTTTGATATTTTTCTCAGTTTTTTTCAACTCTTCTTTAGCTGCCCTAGCTGTATATTTTTAATAGCATCGTAATCTGCTTAATGTCGTCTGCTCAGAGTTTTTATTCTTCTTTAACTCGTTTTGGTAAAATATTGTAACAAATCCGATTGTTAGCTTCATTGAATAACCAAATGCTTGCATTTCTAATATTTTAAGATTTTTGATAAACTTTCTTTGTAAATTGATATGTAACATACTGCAATATAACTTAAGTCAAATTGATGTGATTGGAAAGGTAGCCACTGACTAGAGATTTATGAAAATGAAAATCTAATTGCTTTTATGAAATATACAGACAAGCACAATTGACAAGAAACCTAACTAAAAATAATAAAATATAACACAGATTAAGTAGAAATGTAACGTACATTAATAATTACTCATCATTTGCAGAAGATATACTAAAGACAGATCACACCCTAAATGCAACAAAGGACTTTTCAATAATATTATTGCAATAGATATCCTCTGGAAAAATTTTCATTCTTAATTACCGTTTCGGAACTAATAACTTATAACGGTAAATTACACAATCTAAAAACAAACTAACATATTGGTGTCATTTTTGACAGACCATGATTTAAAAACGTCCGTTTATTTACACTACTTTTAATGAGGAAACGGAGCAGTGCAATACTTCCAGCATCAATTCCAATTAAAAGTAGTAGAACGACTAAATTTAAAAACAAACTTTTTACTCTTAACACTGATCTTCAACTTCAACTAGAAATTAACTTTTTAATCGTTTTAATCTAAAATCAAGTAATTTCCTCATAAATTATTTGACAGGTCTTTTGATCAGGTTCATCGGATGCCTTAATATGCATGTAAAGTTTTGCGGAAGCGACAGCACTCAGGATTTCTCTTGCCCCATGGCGAGGTTACCTAACATTATACGGATAGATCTTGTCTCTCTGGTATTATAACACTTTAAGATAACTATAAACTCCCACAGTAGTCTGTTTTACTAATATTTTGCGTGCAAGGTATGTTGTACCAGAAATGAATTATAGTAACCACCTCTATTCGTGAGCGTTAATGTAGGTGTTCCTAGGTAGCTGGGATTATAATTTTTGAATATGTAGTTAATTGCCATGATAACTTTATTGCAACTGCAACAATGATTTATGTACCTTAATAAAGAAATTGGATAGGAAATAAGCATGCTCATGTTCATGTAACAGGATAACTTTTCTTTTGTTTATTGCAATACTACATCTATAATGTTTTTCATTCTATTTGTAATTACTCTACATTCACTGGCAATTTCTTAAAAAAAGTTATGTATGGATTAACATTTAAATTGCGTAGTTTTTCCGTTACGCACGTTTAATTGCACAAGTGTGTTACTCACCATTAAATTAAATTAAATTCCCGTGAATGAATTTAGTAATTCGGGTACTTTTTCAATTTCATTATTATTTTTATGATATATCAGGAATTCTTTTTGCTTTATACATACCTACTACATCTCTTTGAAGATATGAATCAGTTTTGAGTACTCCATTAACCACTATCCATTAGGGTAACCGCACGTTTAAATTCTAGAAAGCTAATCAATGTATAAATACCAAAGCAAACCCGTAAATGTATTTATCTAATAATACATACCTATTCAATATGCAAAAGGAGATACGACAGAATTTATACGGGGAAATGTGGCGACACGGTGTAGGTATTGAAATGCACCGACTGCCTTGACACCAAAACGACTTCGCTAGACGACAATGTATATATAAGAATATTACAATGTTAGGAACAAGATTATGCAATATTTTAAATTTATAATTTTAACAATAACAGTTGTACGAATATTAAATTTTACAAACCTTGGCGTTGCAATGCGCAACTGGGCGTACGTAGAAAAATTATGGCGGGGTATCTTGCTTTTGCAATTAAATTTATGCCAAGATCAACTGCATTAAAAACCCACTTTGATGCACTTTACCACATTAAAAAAACCATAACTTTTCCATTTTTATGGAATATTGGAATGCAATTGCAATCTGAAATGTAAACAAAATGAAATATCAAAAATGAAGGTTAAGTTAGTTAAATCAAAGTGTGCTCGTAAAATTCATTTGATAGATAACATTAAATGATACTTGTAAAGAAAGAATGCGTAACGAATTCCTAAAAGATAGATTTCTTGATTTAGTAAAACTCGAACCATTTTCAGGATTCATCTCGTAGTTGTTTCGTATTTACTTGATATTAAGAAAATTAGAAAAACAAAAGACATACCAAAATAAGGAATTACGAGGCTGTTCCATTCCCAAAAAGACTTCTACTTTCTAAGCTGTTTCCGCAAAACAAAACAAAACAAAACGTGGACATGACGAAATAAGTTGTTTTTGGAAAACAATCCCTTTACTGTTAGAACAATTAATACCTAATTCTAACTAATCTTTTAATTTCAAGCTTTTTTAGCTGAAACTAATTTTCTAACCGTACTTGTTGATGTTTATAATAATAAACATTGCTTATTTATAATTTCATTCTGAAATTAAATAAAACAAATTTATTGTCTACATGCTAATTGAATTTAACAATGAGTTGTAGGTGCAGTTCGTCATAAAATCACCATTTGCTTAACTTTCATGAATACAATTAACATCTACGTGACCTATACACGCGTTTTTTAAATTTTGTTTACGAAATATTTTTTCATTAAAAAGGATCCTTTTATGTCCCGAGAAGGATTTTCTAATTTTCCTCGGTTAGTGCACATACATTCTTGGGCTTTTATTGTCAAAACAGTAGGAGTTGGTTGCATTTCATAATGAAAGCAAAAGAAGTTACTGTTGTAAAGTAATAAACTGGAAACAATATCTGCAGTACATATAAGAATATTCACTCGGAAACACAAAAGAATAAATAAAAAACAAACAAACGCTATAAAATCCTACCGATTCTAAATAAATTACATGCTCTGTTTGGGCCTTTTAATTTTGCTGAATGGCATCCTCTACATATATTCAAACCAACTTCTTTTATTCTGTGAATCTTTATTACACCTGCAAATTATGTTATTCTTATTATTGAATGCTGAAGTTGACATTTCCCAAATTGTTCTGATGATAAAGACACGCTTTGGGCCACACAACTGATTATTCACAGAATGACAAAAACATGTAGTTGTACTAACAAAACATACAGTTTCTAGTTGACATAATTTTCATCGATCACACAGAATGACTATTTTGTGGTTCAAACTATCTTCATTATTTCTGATCGTATGAAAAGATTATTTATATAAAAAATATAACCTGCAAAGAAAGCTATCTTTTTGGCATAGTCAGACTTTTAAGTGAAAGCCTCAAGGCAAAACTTAAAAACACTCTAGTTCAAAATTACGAATTTTTAAAATTTTGCCCAATATATAGCAGGCGCTTTAACACTAAAACAAAAGATATGGTTCTTTTTGTATGATATATTTTTTATCAAAAGCATCTTTTTATACCACCAAGAATAACCAAGATACTTTGAGTGAATTATTCAAATAGCCATCCTGTACGTGACAAAAGCATTTAATGTTGATTTCTTGGCCAGTTTGGAAGTTCCTGATATGCAATCGAAGAGTAAATCCAATAAAATGGTTTATTCTTACTTTGAATGAGAAGGCAATGTCTCATGTGAATGCCAATATTAAATATTCATCTGCATCGTTGTTTCTCTTTATCCTACATTGCTGTTGGTCTTGTGGGGTGTGATATGACAGAAACAAAAATGGACTCATATGGTACAAAAAATCTTGTTTATGAAAGATTTATGTATTACTTGTTCCAATATAACAGATCTTGCTGTATTGGTTGCTTCAAGGTTCATGTAGCTCTCAAGATTAGCCTAAGTTTGTTTAGACGAACAATGAAAGAAACTTCTTTCTTTTTGCATCTGTTTCCAATGTGATAACTTGAACATTTTTGATACAAATGGCTATGTTAACAGCGCGTGTGCGACAGAAGGGCCGCTTTTTAGTACCTAGGTGGATCAAGTAAGAGTTTCATTAGGTCTAATTTAATAGCATTGTGCTTTTCTGATCCATTTTCTTTTCTTTTCATTTATTTTATTTTTAAGTTTTTTGGTAATTAACTCCTTGATAAGACACTTGGGTCGTGATAAATCAATGGTTCCAATTAAATTCAATTGGTCAAGATAAATCAAGAAAATAAAGTTTCATATGGTCTGGGACCACGCATATGGTTCTATAACCTCATCCTACCCTACCCTATCATCAATCTTTTGACAGCATTTCTGTAGTCCCCTTGCCAGTTAAAACAGTTAGTTGTTATTTTGATTTCTTCTTGAGGACAATCTAAGAAGATTACAGCTGACGCAAAGGTGAACAAGTCTTTGCCTATTACATGGTTACCACAGTTTCGCAAGGCTGAGGCATTTTTTATGTTATTTGCAATTCTTTAAACCTTAAATAATTTGCACCTGTACTTGGAGTCCAGAAAGATGCTTTTAAGTGTTTCAGGTCTTCCTAAAGGAAAGTCTCAACAAAGTCTATACCCTCTCAAAGGACAGTTTATCTGTTTCTGGTCTACAGTGAAGCCAATTACCAGGATTTAAGAAAATCCGGATCCAATCCTAGGCAGGTCTGACCAGCCCTATAATTTAATCTAAATTTATTTAGTTGCCTTTTGTGAAGTTAGCTCACAATTTATAAATTCCATTTTCATACATTTATTTTTGATTAAGTTGATTAAATGTATGCTAAGGTGTTCAGTATACAGAAAGATAGGTTGTCAGGTTAATTCCATAGCTATTGATTATAGAGCGAGTAGTTTTACATTCCATTTATTAGAAAAAAATTTATTGATTTTTATGGTTTTTTTCTATACAATGAATAGAAATAACATAGTTAAAACTATTTCACTTGTCAATCTATTTACTAAATTGGATTTGTTCATACACTGGTGGATTTGCCATACAAATACAATATGACCATTTTAGATTGTAAAGTAGTTCGTCCTTGATTGATTTGTTTAATTTGATGTCTACGCCCTCAGGATAGCATTTAGGTTCATTTAAGTATCTTGATTAACGTGTATAAAGGATTATGCTACCCTTACGGCATTTCTAAGCGCAATTGAGCTAGCTTGGGCCTGCAAGACGCTTCCTCTCAGTGACCAAATTCTTTCCCCGTAGGGTAAGCGGTAACAAGCTGATGTTATTAAAGCACACCCATGGAAAGTTTCTTTTATTTTCTTAGAAATAGAAATTTATCTACTAAGCTACATATTTTGTCTCTTAGTGTTTAGCTTTCCTTCTGAGATTCTTTACTCTGTTATATGATATATGTACACTGTATAGCTATAGATCAAGGTCTGAGCAAGTAATAGAGATAGATAAAGGTGTATTGCCTGTCCTTCTACTCATATAGATTATTTTTATATTTGAAAGATCAATACAAAATCCAATTATACTGTCAATTAAACAACAGTCTGAGAATAAATATTTGGGTTTAAATGTCTTGATCTACAAATTTCCTTTTTTTTTCCAGAGATAGTTCTAGATGGCTTTTCATGAAATTTTACTTTTGGTCAAGTTTGGATTGTCGTTTCTAGAGGCATTTATTTCTTGCTGGACAAAAATCATAAATAAAAGCCAATAAATTCTTTCTAAAATTACGAAATCAGTTCTAATCAAAATGACTATCTATTATTTTGGAATTTAAAACCTTCCACTATTAGTGTAATAATCATTCAGGCTTTTGAGAACTTTCTTTGACCTAATGATAAGGACATTGCGCTTTGATAGTTTTTAGCAACATTAAGTGCAATTTGTATATTCTGCGATATTCAGTATCAGTCGTTACTCAGTTTATGTAATTTTCATTGCTTCTATTGTATCAAAATATGGTGCTATTTCAAGTATTGAATTCATTTTTCCAGCGGAAGACCTTTCTCACTTTTTGATTACAATCTTTCCTATTTTTATTTCAATTGTCTCATTAGCATTATATCTCTATAGCCAAATCCTCCGTACCTTTTCAAAAGGTTTAAATTTGCAATACTATAGTATTAGAGCTACCACTAAAGTAATGTTTATTGTTAAGTTTTGTAATTTTGAATAATCTTAAAATCGAAATGCTATAGCGTAATCCAATTCAATCTAATAATGCCAACACGAGATCAAAACTTTCCCTTCTAACATCTTTGCTTGACAATCAAAAAGAATTATTATGCCGTTTTCTCTAGTGTTACACTTATAAAAACATCACATAATAAGGGACCTACTTTTTATGGAATTCTCGAGACTTTTAAAATTTAATTGGACATCGTATACTATACAACTTCATTATCAAATGAATTAGTTGCTCTCTGTCGATCGACCAAACGCAAAACGAGCAAACGCAGGCCATTAGTATTAAAATAATATACACAGATACGTTTAGCTTAAAAATCTACTAACTAGACCTATGCACAATAAATTTAATAGTATAAATCTGTTGCAGACAACGCAATTAGATACATGACCTTGTTTGCGTTAATATATTGTTCAACTAGCACATAGATACAAAGAATATAACACACCTACGTGCTGTACTTAATTATAAATCTTTTTATTAACTACTAGTTGTCTGTTCAGGATTTTTACTGTTAATTTCCGCTCAAATTAATACGAATAATTTGTAATAAAAAAATAAAAGTTTCGGCGCCTCTTTAAATCATTTAATTTTGAATAACAAACAATATTTTGAGTATTAAGAATGTGTCAAAATGTTAAAAAATAATGTTAGTGACCTGAAAAGGTGCGATTTGCATTTTCGACAATGCCTTACGCATTATAACACCCTATTTAGAATATATTTAGACGGGTTACTATACAGAGTGGTACGAAAAGGTCAAGGCTTTACTACTACGTGAAGTAATTTCGGTGATTGTCCGATACAAATCGACAAACTATTTGATTGTCAAACGCAGAATAATTAATTATTTATTACTGTTCTTAAGTTTGGTTCAACAAATTATTATTAAAGCAATCTGATTAATAAAAATTAGTCCAGTAATAACGGAACTTTTTCTTGCATGTTTGAGTTCATTAATACGTTTTAAAATTCCATCTCATCATTTTAATCTACTTAGGTCAAACTACTGCGATCAATTCATATTGATTTAATAGTACCTGTCTAAGCCTTCTTTTCACGTGACAATTTAAATCAACACCCAGCTTAAGATTAACCTATTTATAATTTACATAATAATTTACCTTTCAACATAAATCGTAGGCACCCACATGTAACAATACATTGTAATTGTACGAAAATATTACAAACGAGTTTCGTAAATTAGGAAATTTGCAATTTCAGTACCCATGACAAAATATAATGCTGAGCACTAAAATTCGTATTTCATAATATTCAAGGTATCACTTTTCTCAGGCTCGAATGTGCCGTAATATCATTTTAGTATTGTATTTTAATTACGCATTGTTTTTGAAGGACTTTTAAAAATAAGTTTTGTACAAAAATACTCACGGAATATACACATTAATGTCCTAGTCCTATAAAAAGACTTAAATTAATTATTACGAATTTTAATTGTTTATTTTTCTTTTTTTTTTTTATTAAAAACAACTTCTTATGCATTATTTATTATTATGTTAATTCTCGTTAAAAGAAAGGTATCTCCTTAGTTAACACTTACTAACCGTTTGGATAAAAAAAGGTACATATTATTAATATAGGAACTAATTCATTCAAAAGTTAATTGCATCGAACAGACCAGCCCACAGACAAAATTAATCATTCACGCTAAAATTGCAGTGCGGCTCCTATTCTTTAATTTAAAAAATGCTAATATAAACGCATTAGAAGTAAAAAACAACTTGATATCATTGAAAAATTATTTCTTACCAAAGGCTTTTTGAAAACCTTTTTCTGGGTATATTGAACTGTCATTCACTCCAAAGAAAAATTATATACAAAATTCATAAAGATATTAATGCAAAAATTTATTGTAAGAATTCAGAAGGTCAAATAAAGAAATGTTACAGTCGTTAGAATAAACGAGATCTCGGTCGATATAAAAACAAAAATTTCTTGAAAGGGAATTTGTTTCAAAACGTTGTGGTATCAGCTATTTGTTTATGGTTGCATTTTTTCTAAACGCTTTAAGGCTTGTGTTTCATGTGAGTGTGATGAAATAGTGTCTTACTTTTGTCTGTTTTTACTAGAAAATGAAATCAAACATTTTAAATAGTGAAAGAAAGTGTGACTACTACTTGAGGGGCAGAGAGACGAATCTGGCAGCTGAGAGATCTAAAATTTTAATACTCTTCTCTAGCTTTTGATTGAAATTTAGAGAAATTTTAAGGATTTCTTACAATAAGTAATAATTTGAAAAGCAGACACCCGACTACTTAAGACCTGTTTGGAATTGAAAGTTTTCTTGATAAATAAAGTTTATATCGAAAAATGGATATTCCTTGCAGCATACAGTCACATCTAGGAAGTTTACAATCAGGATTTTCAAAATTGTTCCTCGGCATTTTAATCAACCATACGTTTTCAAAATTTCTTCTAATTCCAAAATATCCTCTAGGTTATAGTTATAATAAATAATCCTCAAGTTTAAGATTTTCTCTTTCTAGCAACCATGGTTTTATCATACCTACTCTTGTTTGTCCTTGCTTTTACCCAAGAAAAAAATCATGAAAGCAACTACAACAATATGTCATAATTATACAAAAAATGTTTGTTTAGGCAATTGTGACAGAACGGTATTTTGAAAATTCAATGTGGGGTCTCAAAAAGTGTAAGAAATGTGTCTCCTATGCATCTATGGTTTAGAACTAAAGATCTCTTTTTCTACAGATATGTATAACCCAAAATCGGGCTTCCACAGTTGATGAAGCCTGACTCCGCAAGCCGTTTCTGGCTTTTTTCCATTTAGATTGCTGTGGTTGAATATTATCAAAATCTACAGTGTCAAGTTTTATAATCCTGCAATATGGTGTTTGTTATATTATAGCATGCTGTCAAATTTTCTCATTTATGATTAAATAAAATTAGAGAAACCTCTCCTTTGAGTCATTCAATATTCTTGACAAATAAAGTCCAACTATCTCAGACTGGGCAGTCAAGCGCCTGAGTACTGATCAATACAGTCTAATCGAGGAGGATTCAAGATGCGGAGTAGTATGCTGCTTTCTATTAAAAAAAGGACACCCAGTAAAACTAATCTGATTTATTTAAAAATTCGTAAATAATGGTTTGATATTTGTCAAAGAAAAACAACTTAAAAAGAAAGAAACAACTAACAGTGCGCAAAAGATGCATTTGTCTGTTCTATGTATGTATGCGGCATGCTGGAAATAGGTCTCTGGATGTTAGCTTGAGGTATTTAATTCCAGGCTTGCTGAATTTAATTTTGAAATTTATTAAGATATCATGTAGAAGGGGGCAGTAGATTGTTAATTCTACGACTTATATAAATCTGGTGATATAAGTAACTGTCCATGAAACTACATTGACATCAGACTTTTGCAGATACTACTGTCTAACGTTTACAGTACAAGGTCTAGCATTGTCTTGGTGAAAATTAAAATTTTCCATCTCTTGAAGATAAGAAATCGCAGTAGGTTGAAGAATTTCCGATTAGCACCCATTATGTGCCCTTGTGCGTGATTCATTTCTGAAGACTACATGGCACAATTTCTGATTTCATTGTAGTCATTTGCTATTTCCTTTTTTCTAAAATGCCGAACAGAGTTAGAATTAAAGATTTTTAAATCTTACATAGAAAATCTCTATAATGCGTCTTTAAACGGGACATACGACCTTTACTTTTCTCAACGCAAACCAGCAGGTTAACCTCGTCAAAGTAAAGTTCTGTATTTGAACTTTTGTAGATTTGGCTCGGCTTGGATCTATTCGTCAGCAGACGCACTGAACTCCAGAATTGGATTTGATAGCGCTTTGCTAGTCAGAAGATACTCTAACAGGATTTAGAAAAAAATAATACATGATGCCAAGCGACCCCTTCTTTACTAATTCTTGCGACTAGATTGAAAGATGGTGTATTAAATAACAAGAATAACTATGTATATCGTATACTTACTTTAAAAATTAAGTTGACTGCTAACATGGTGATAAAAAATGACCATTATACGGAACGAGTATTATTATTATATGGAAAACACGGCCGTAAATCGATAAAATACTCGCTCTGTATACACACTGCAGTTAATCTGGGAAATTAAATGTTTAGAAGTCACTACCGTTAGGATCGTGTTGTTCGTGGTATTAATCCTCTGAATGAAGCTCCTAAAAACTACGATGCTGCTGATTTTCAGTGAGTACAAAGACAGCTACCAAATACAGAGCAGACTAAGTATTGCAAAAAAGGCGAGCACAGAGTTAAGACAGAGAATCGTAGTTTAGTAACAAAATCAACTAAGAAATTGAAGAAGGTAACGGGAGCAGCAAAAAACTGATAACAAGCCATAAAATATCTGTAAAAACTTCAGACAGTCTTTACACCTAATCCTAGCAACTAAATAATTAATATAATTTTGCAGAAAGGGCTAATTTCTTTAAATAATGCTATTTACAGCTACAAGTATGTCTTAATAGAAAATCTCGACTAGACTTTCATAATATCGGCATATCGAATATAGGGTCATTGAGGGTGCCAATCGATCAGGTGTGATGAGGGGATGACGATGGTACCGGTGCCAGGTGACGAAAATAAACGGTTCAAAAGTTATAACCATTTTTCTAAAACGCCGGTTTCACCCATAAACTTCAATAGAAAAACCTTACGAGACCGGCGCTTTTGGAATTTCACGTGTCTATGAGGAACATTTTGTGTTGGGTTAGGTTAGGTGATTTTCCATAGAATCCCATCGCGATCCTCTCGTCAAGCTTTACCGACTGACACTCTCTGCAATATTCCTATAAACGAAAGTAAAACCAAGATTTCTACAGATTTTGCAAATCTAACAATTATTGTCAATCATTTTACATAGGTAAGCGCTATCAGTTCATGGTTCATTTAATCCAGTTTACTACTGACTGCCTGTAAAGCGATGCTGATTTGGCGAACCGTCTGTCTATATTTTTTTTTATTCAATTTTTAAATTGTATTAACTACCAGGATTTTGTAAAATCAATATGTGCAAATTATAATGCAAAATCAAGGAATCTTCCAACATAGTAGTTAGCATCAAAAGTACTCATTCTGACAAACTATGTATTTTAGGAACTTACTTACTTTTCATAAATTTGTAATCTGCTAAGGATTGTCATGTCAATATGTACTTTTTAGATCTTACTAGTGCATATCCTCTATCTCACATAGTATATAAGGTACTATCATAGCATGAGCAATCTTGGCAAAGTGACAAAGCGGATCAGCCTTTTCACTAAGATTCAGAAATCTTTGTTTTTTTATCGTAAACTTCTTTGTTATTATTATATTATGAACAATTACAGAAAATTTAAAACTTGATGATTCTGATTGAAAGTTTCTTGAATAAGGTAAATCAAATTGAGAAGAAATTCTGAAATATTACGCATAATTAAGAAGGTACAACCAAAACCTTACAAATATTTGCAAACTTTGGCTTACTATTGAAGCAGCTTGTGTATTAATTATAGTTGAGGCAAGATCTGACCAAGATAGTAATTTAGAACAACAGGCGTCTAAAATTCCCAAAAATTTAGAATTTCTGGAAATCTTAAGGTTTCTTGTTTTTGGTTCCCTTCTTACTATTCTTCAATGTGATCAGTATTGGAAGGCTTTCCAATATCGACCAATAAATGAACAAGATATGGTAGCTCGTAATGCTGCCCAAAATTTAAAGATTTTGGTTTCTAGAGACTTTTAGAGTTTTTGATTCAAACACTTGGCAAACAATGATTATCAAGCAAATATTTTGAGATTGCTGGAATCCCATCCTAATTGATGGGGCAATCGGCTTCAATTCTTGTTTTTGTTAATGAAGTATCTCATAATCATTAAAGCATAAAGAATTTTGATTATTTGCATTAAAGTCATTAACCATAAAAATGTTTTTGCCAGATAAATCTAAAGCTTTTCGTTGTATAAATTGGTAAAGTAGTAAAGTAACTTAGCAACTATGTAGCATTTATGAGATAACTGCAACAGCATTATCGATTGTATGTATAACAATAAAGGTACGACTAACAAAACTCTATTGTCATATATTATTTGCTCAAGACATTGCAATTTTTTATCTACTATTAATAAAGTCGATGCTTGATTTGAAATCATGTGCAGTTGATTTTGCAAGCTCTGCATTGTGCACTTATGGTAATTTGCATTGCAATTAGGTATATTTTAAAGATAATAAATAAATGTCAATTTTAAAGGGGTTTTGATTGTTAATCGAAAGGTCAATAAAAAAATTCTTTTTTAAATACATTATTTATTTGTTATCGGAATTACTTTTAATATGGCAATAAAATAAATCAAATTAATCAATATAGCGAAATATAACATTTATCCTTTAACAAACAAAAATGATAGAAAGGAAAGAGGAAATCGTGGGATGTCGTAGGTCGTAAATAATTTACTGTTGATTTTATATTCAAAAGAATATAAATTTTTATTTTAAAATAAAGCATTAAAAAGCTTCAACCTTTCTTTAAAATTCCGTAACAGTTATTTAGCACACTATATCTATACTTCTTTTTGGTTATTTAGAAGTCTAGTTAACAACCAAAATCATATCCTCTATTAATGTTGAAAGTTACATAAAAACCGATAAACATTTCCTATTAACTTAAGAACATTCCCCAGGATGTCATTATGTTAAATATCTTTTTGCTGATTCAAATTACTTTAGAATGAATTTAATAATTTCCTGATTTACAAAACGTATCTATGTTATTACCTTTGAATATATTTAAAAAATATTCGGAAATACCTTATCAAGATTATTTTTTGATTTAGAAATATAAAAAGCAATAAGCCATGAAGAATCCCTGACATTGATCAAGGTTTTTAAGGCAGCTTATAAATTTTCTGCTTTACTAATTTCAGTGGAAGTGTTTGCCGTTATTATTGTGGTAATGAAATGTACTTTTTTCTCTCTTTCGAGTAATTTAAAAATTCAATGTTAACGTGTTTTATAGTTTATGAGAACGCCTATATTGTGTTTTATAAAATTACTCTTTAATTACATTGGCTTTGTTGCACGTAGGATGTGCAATTATCTTTTACAAATCGACTTTAAATTAAAAAAAAAAGTTATTTTTGTTAACATTTACTGGTTAAATTGCAAATATTTTCTTCATGAAAAAATATGTCTTGCGCATTATTATCTCAATATAAAGCACGTTGAATGTGTTATTATATAAAGCAAAACAATAGGCTATTTTTTTATAACAAGCCGTTATAGTAATTAGCAAAGGTGTGGTGTGTCGAAGGATAAAGCTTTTGTATTATCCTGATTATATAACAGAATCAACAACACAAAAGTCTAAAAGATAAAAATTCTTGAGTGTACCCATTTTCTTTGAATAAACATTAGAAAGGTGCGATGAATTCTTCAAACATGTATGCAACTGTGAGTACCTTAGATTAAAATGAATATTCATTAATATTGTTCTTACGGTTACATAATGTTTTAAAATTAATAATACTGGATTTTTCTAATTTCAAGACATTTAAGGTTTCATGAATTATACTCTTCATTATTTATACTAATAGTGCAATTTACTTAGGGTCTTAAATATTAAAATTCTTGTTTTGTAACAGCCACAGTTGCAGCGTGTAACTGTATAAATAGTTTTGCATTAAAACCGGAAACATACTGTTGTGAGTTTGTTCGAGTTAAATGGATGGAAAAAGAAATATTTAAATTAGAAGAGTAGATTGTGAATTAAAAACATATAACTCGCTGGGAAAAGATATGGTATAGTAAATATTAGAAATTTTATAGTGGTTTTCTTTCGTAATTGAATATTTTATTTTTAAAAATACTTTCTAGAATCAAGTGAGCAATGATTAATGAAATTCGTTGAAATTAAAAGTTAATTTACTCTTAAGTATCTCGGTATAAAATTTGTCATTTCAAGTAATAGTAAAACGATAAAAAAAATTTAAAACTGAATTCTTTTCTCTTTTGTAAATGAATCGACATGTTGTTATGCAATAAGCCTATCCTTCCTTAAGGCGGCCAAATGGCTAGTTCAGTGAGTCTATTTCTAGAATTGTATATATTATAAATAGCAGCCTTATATGTTATAAATTTAAAATTAAAAAAAACAATTTCCTAGAATGGCAATATACTCAAGGATGTTAAATCCCTAAGGTATCTGAAGGTAAATTTGAAATAAAATTACAGACAAAATAGTTACTACCTTATGGAAATGCAAATTGAATGTCTGCGTACGTATCGTACATAGATGCCTACTGAGAAAATTAAGAAATTCCTGCATTACCGCAAAGGTTATATCATATTAAACTACCTTTTAAACAAGATTGGATAGAAAAAAATCTTACATCTTGTTAGAAGTTTGGAAGATATCATTGCTGTGCCAAGGAAGGTCAAATAGCAAAAACAGTCTACAAAGATAATAAACACTTTTCGGCGATTAGATGGAGAGATACAAGCAGGAAGACAACTAAATGGAACTGCAGAATATATACGAAGAAAGTTAGACTTATCAAAATAGTAGCAGTCCTCATTGTGAGACTTCTTAGGTACATGTCAGCAGTTTTTTCGAAGGTAAACCTAATTACTCTTTTATCTGAATCAGATCTCACACGACAGCAAACGTAAAGAAGAGAAATAAATCATTATAACTTATCAAAATGCTAAAAGCTGACTTGTGGAACATAAGAAACCTTGGTTATTAAAAATCAGGATAAGTCAAAAGAGAGATACTGGCGAATGGACTTTTTAAATTAGTCTTTCTTTGCACATGGAGCCTAGCAGCCCTTTTACACATTGATGGCTCTCGAGCTCATTGGACTTAAAGCCTCAAGGTGCAAAAATTCAAGGATGCTAAGAACTTAGAGGTGAACTCAGCACCCTTGAAGGACTAAGAGCCTGCAAGGACGTTAGAGTCTGCAAGCTTAGGGCCTCATAAAAACCTAAAGTTTTGTATGGCTTAAAAATCTGAAAATCCACAACAATTAATGACTGAGAATTATGCTGTCTCTATAGGAGCGGGAATGTCAAAACAGATTTGATAACTTTCTAAACTTAGAAAGCAATTCAATTTGAAGTAAAGGATGTATTCATCTATTAACTAGCGAAAGAATCAGTCACAGCTTACGGATTGCAGATCTTAACAAACACTTGGCATAAGAATAAGTCAGACAGAACAGTTGCCAATTTATTGCTCTTTAACTTCTGATCGTATTGGAAAGCACCTCAATATGGAATGCAAGTTGGTAGGAATGAAAAACATATTACTGAGATTTTAGGTAATAAAGGTCTTATCTACGTCAAAGTATTGGATGAATAAGCACCAAAACACAATTTGAGGTAAAAATATGTCAAAAATAGGATTGCTAGGCAGATGAATGAGATCATTCAAAAGTTACTGACTGATTCATTCATATATCTTCGTGACCTTTTAAAGTTTAGGATTTATCTTTGACTGGTTGTATGCATTAGCAGAATTGTGTCTCCCATGTTCAGTGACCGACTTTTTAAAGTTCAGGTTATAATTTGTCATTTTTGATTATATTGAACATGGAACGCAAGTAGGTATGAACAAACAACGTACTAGGTACTGAGATTTTAAGTCAGCAAGCGATGGGCCAACAACTTTCAAAGAACCTTTTATGCCAAGAATGTATTTAAAAAATAAAAGAGGCGGTTTGTTTTATTGTAGATCTTTACTGCAAAAACACGTCAAAATTCTTGGTTTAATGTTCCTGTAGTGCAGAGCACAAGGAGAATTATAAGGATCCGTCATAAACCTCTTCATCTTTAATGTGTGTTAATAACATTTACATACCGTGGTTGTGTTCCGGAAGTTCCACGTAATTGTTAAAGCTGAATGTTGCGTTGTATCGATTAGACCTAAAGGAAAAGTGTTTGGTAATTTATGCAATCTATTAATTCTTGTGTTTTGAAGAATGTAGGACTTTTCTTGTAGACTTTTTAAGGAGATATTCCTGGAGGATCTGTATTTATTGAGCCAGAATCAGAAACTAGATCATACGAACAGTACACTGAACTCCCAGAACAAAAAAGAACGCGTAAAAGAACTAATTGCTAATAGAAATAAACATTTCGAGTTTGTTTGCTTATGTTTTTAGTTTCATTTTCCATTACTATTAATTCATTCAAAGTAAAGTTTTAAACCTAAAAATCTTTATCCAGTCACGAAGTCTGACCTGGTTCCTGCTATTATCTCATGCTGAAAACCTCTCATTTCCATAGCCTACAGCTCAAACCTTGATAGTATGAAACTGGGGTTGTTCTGCACAGAATTTTAGATCAAGAAATTAAAACATTTTGCTAAAACCGAGGACTGATGATAAGTCCTGCAAAGTTTCATATAGAAAGGGCCAATGAACTTAACTTGTGTTTAATATATCATAGCAGCCCATTCATTCACGCTTCTGGTGCTAACAACCTTGATCTTTAGTTTGATTAATACTTTATGTTTTGAGTCTAAATAGCTACAGGGAACTAAACTGCCTAAAAGTACTAACAAAATTTCATCGGTACTGTCGCGGTTGGATATTGAAAGTTCTTTGGTGGATGACAGCTTCAGTTAATCTAATTCGTGAAAGTTACTACAGGGGTATTCACCTGCATCTCTAAGGAATATCACGAAAAACCTTAAATGAAAACTGTCGGTTTAGAGATTCAAGACTCGGAACTCGCGGATGCAAACCTAAAGTAAACCTGTCGATTTGATTTCTAGGCGCTTTTATCTGAGTTTGTTAGAAAATTGAATCATTGTATCAACAGCTGTGCAAAATAGTACTGTACATATATGGTAGATGAGGCGAAAACGTAATTGATATCCAAAAATCAGCTTCGTCTTATTTTTAGCCTTCCAAAATCGGAAGTAAATCTGTAATAGCGTTGCTTTTAGGCGACTATTCTTCCAAGAACAAATAGTTAAGTTAAAGTAATGTAAAACCAAAACATGTAATTCTGAATGTTTTGTAGTACTTTTATTTGCCTTTTTTCTATTGAATCTTGTTTTAGTTAATTAGGGTAACAAAATCTTTAAGAACAATAGCACTTTTAGTAAGGAAAGGAGAAAATGACTAGAAAAAATTAAAAAGTGTTGGGTGGTTTCTTGAGCCTTCTTCAAAGAGTTTCATTGGTTGTTTACTGTTTACAAGTTGTATAATATAGAACTAGAGGTGCTAGAGGTGCATCTTGTAGCTTAAATTTTCAATCAGCGTTTTTCTGATTTTTAAGTGTCTACTGTGGCAGTTCTTGCTTTCTCTTAATGTGTAATAAAATCTGTTTGGGCATGGATATTATGTGACATCGAAATAAATCAGTTTTAATATTTATTGGAATTGGACTAACTTTATTGTTGACAGACAGGTTCAATATAAAAAAGATGACAATGTAGTTTTTAATTCAATAATTTAGAGAGCAAATACTAAACAAACGAATTCATCGACTGTTGATAGGATGAAAACTACGGGAAGAAATAGGGAAGGTGGGATTATATCAAGACATTGGCAAAGCTACTGTGCACATTGAACTATTTGAAGATGTAGAGCGTATTTGAAACTTGAAAGTTGAACTATTCTTAAATGAGAATGGTGTGTAGAATATACTACTAAACACGTATAATGCACAGACGTAAAGATATGCAATTTAGAGATAGAAGTTACAGAATGCCCAAAGAATTAGTAATTTCTTAAATTGTAACTTGATATAGCTCACAAGAACAACTAGAAAAACAAAATAAAAGAATTAAGTATGGCAAGCTGATAAACTCGTCTGTTTTAAAACTCATTTACCGTTCATCGTATCCTTTCCGCTATACTTGTCAGTGTAAAACATTGAATTCTCATGGAAACAAGTCAAAGACAACTAGAGTCAGTCTTTTACTATAAACCTAATTATTAAACAAGCAAAATAAAACTTAAGAGATTTACAATTTCTGCTGGATCTGCTATCGCAATAATTGAGAAATACCGTACTTATGTAAGCTTTACGCCTCTGTAATAACACCTGTTAAGAATATATTTTCTCTCTAGTTAACAGATTATCATTAAAGACCTCTATTAACATAATCTCCAAAAATTAATTAATTTAAAAGTTGTTCTAACGTTTCCTAAAAGGCCATCCTGCAACAAAAGAATTATTGTACTTTAATTGCCCAAAACAGCAAATGATAAACTACTTCCTATAATTTTACATATTTTTTACTTCATATCGTGTTTTCCGTTTGCGGCTTTCTGTAAAATAACCGGAATCCCGCTCGACCTTTCCAGTTATTCAAGAAATTTCCGTAGGTTGCTTCTCTATTCTGTTGAAATAAAACTTTTCGTAAAATTAACTCAACCATTATATTAAACTGTTGTTTACTTCGAAAGATAAGCTGGATACCATTTATCATCAGTATGATTATTAAAGCAGTAAATCACGTATAACTGATTTAAAATTCGAAAGATCCGTTAGAGTTCAGCGCAAAGTACTATCCAAAAGTGTATGTACACAATGGAGGTCGCTGTATTATTACAGGTGTTATATTAAACCGAGGCCTTCAACTTCCTTTTGTCACTTCCGTCCTGACTTGTGCAGGTGATTTGTACGCTAGCGTTGTATTTAAGTGATTGTGGTTTATGGTCATACACCGCTAGGCAGGCGTGGAAATGAATGTGCAATTTGCATGATTATATCTCGTGCGATTTTAAAGTTGTTTAATTAGATATTCACAGCAATGCACCAGACACCCGTAAAAATTTACAGTTAAAAGACCTGATGCTCGATATGTCGAATATTAGATGAACTATTAGCTACTGAAACTATAAGTGTTCGAAAGCCTGGATCCTTTTTTTTCTAATCCAGCCACCCATGTATAACTGTATCTTGCTCTTTCTTCTCACGACTGGTCACATAATATCCTTGACTGGATCACTTAATTAGGTTTAAAAATTCCTACCGAAGATCCCGTATATGCCGCTAATTTGATGTTGTGATTACAAAACGAAAGATTCTCACATTAATATTTTGTGAGATTTCGGACGATTATAATTTAGAAGTATGAAAAAGATGAATGCAAATAGAAACCGTCAATTTTCACTTTTACAACAAGTAGTTTTCTTAGATAAGACTCTTTGTTCGTACAAGTACTATTAATGTTGTTTTGTTTGGAAATTACCATCGTGATTCTTAATAACAGTGAAATCTAAATATTTACCTTAGATAAAGTTGCTTCTCTGAAGAACTTGTTAGAAAGTTTAAAGCTTTTAATAACAATTAGAAAATTATAATCGATGAGATAGTTTATTGTTATATTAACATTTAAGATTGCTTTTCGAGAAGTACAAATGGTCATTAATCTTGATGTAATCTCCGATTGTTCGCTTTATGAATATGAACTTTGCACCCACACGAATAGAAATCTCAAAACAAATATGAACGAATTGCTAAAATATTTTATAATTTTTAAATGTTAGAAGTGCATTTTTTTTCAAATTATAGGGTTCATTACACCTGACCATAATAAAGAATGTTTTCAAGAATGCCGGTCTTGACCACTTTGAGGTTAGGGGCATTGTTAATCGTTCTTGGAACTGGATATACTGCAAGAGCTGGGCTTTCCCAATTTTTTGCTTGTTGTTTAGATTGCTTTTAGCAAAAATTACTTTTAAGTGCAATGTTTACAAATTATACATTTTTATTTAGAAAACACACTAACTACACTAAAGAAATCTAAATGGGTACAGAATCTTCCTTTTTATTTACTTTAGGCATAAAGAGATTTTCTAGAATTTTCTAAACAACTCAATTACCACATAATACCTACCTATTGAGCATATCAGTACATAATTGAATTACTGAAAGTTTTATTTAAAAAAAAGAAAGCAAGATTGGCAAAAAGTGTTTGAAGGCAGTTACTGCAGCTGAGAATTTTCCCTACAATTAATCAATTCTTTTTTAGAAAAACCAAATAATTAAATGTTACCATATAAAAAAAGACCTTGTTTCATACCCACGATAAGACAGATATAACTTACAATTATGAGTATGCCTCCATCATTAAAGGGCATTTATAAAAGTTAAGTTTCGAACATTCCATTTTTTCAGATAAATGTAATATTAAAAGGTCACTTTTGAACGACTCGTGAAGGTCCTTATTTGAAAGAACCAAAAATTCCAGTCTGAACTTTTTGAATATGGTCTTTATGGCAGTATTAACTATTGAAAAGTACAGTAGCTGCGTGTATGTTGTTTTTTTTCTGTTTCTCATCGGCATATTGGTATGTTGTTAAATGTTACATCTGCACCACATTATGTATAATTTCAGAAGTTGCTTTTCATTCAATTTTTCGTGGATTTGTTTAAATTCGTAGCAATTTTTTCAATAGTAGAACAGAGACTATAATTTTTGACTTTGCAGTGTTTCTGTATTTTGTGTTAATCGTCAGTAATATAACAGTTAAGCTTTTCAATATATAGCTTTCAACTATATAATATAATGAGCATACCTAAGAAAATAACAAAAAATTGGTTTAAGAAGACAAATTTCCAAACACTCATCTCAAAATTTCCAAAATGGTGCATTCTGAACAGGGAATCTTTTTTTCATTAATTTCAAATCAAGATTTGGATTAACAAAAATACCTAATAATCTTGTATGCATGCACTCATTAACTTTGAATAGAAAAAAATCTCGATCAGCAAGCAATCTAACTGAACTAGCATTTTAGAGAATGAAATTGTAGCCGAAGATGACGCATCTCACGAGAAAAAACAAAAGTCTGTTTACTAAATTTAAAGAAGACTTTATAATTAACAAAATATATCAGAACTGGAGTACATTACAATTGGTAGTTTTGCTTCAGAAATAAATATTGTTATGATTTTCGGCAAATACATAAATTCTTTTTGCATCTCTGCAGCATTCATTCAGGAGAGAAGAAGCTGCTTTAGAAGGGTACAAGTCTAAGTCTATTACCAACAATTTAGAGAAAATGGATAAATAGTTGCAATCACCAGATATACAGATGTAACTTGATTTGAAGAAAAATCTCTTTTTCAGTACTTTCTTGCACCATCGATCAACAGATGTTGTTCTAATAAACGTAATGCTGTTCATAGTTCAATTTAGGAAAAAAGTTTAGTTTTTGAGCTAAAAGAGGAAAACTGGCAAAGCAAGAGAAATGGTCACTGTTTGGACGTAGACAAAATACTATTAGTGCGTTCGGAATTAGCTTTAAAGTCTTTGGGCAGAAGCTATACAGAACTATAACAAGTTTGCTGTAAGTACATCTGTTTTTGTATGACGCAAATTATTATTAAATTAATTTTGCGTCACACAATATTGATTGCATTTATAGAAAGTATCCATGATTGATCTTAGAAGTAAACAATCTCCCCGTTCTTAAACTGTTCTAAACTACCATTGACAATTAGCAGTTTGCTCCGAAGCTTAATGGCAGGTACGGCTGATGATGCCCAGAATGCTAAGACGAGCACAATCTGCAACTTCAGAATGTTTTAAACCTAATATGCCAAACTCACCTTGAACAGCAGAAAAATGAGTTTTTTTGAAATTTCTTTTAGACTTCGTATACTAATCAATATTATGGCGAGTTAACAAAAATTCTGTCAGTTCTTGCTATTGCTTAAATGAGTTTCAATGGTTACGTGCCCACCCAAAAACAGTTTAAGTACGTCCACCTTCTTTTTCTTCTTAGAGTCTAGGCATAAATTGTCTTCTAGGACACTAATACAAAAAGAGGCAATATCGCCTTCTGAGATTAACCTTTCCCATTTACTTACCATGACCGTCAAGTCATATTAGTTGAATCTTTCATCTATTTATTGTTCAGAACTATCCCGATGTCGACTTAGGTTGTTTCTAAATTTCTTCATCCAGCAATGAATGGAACATCTTCTTGCCGTTAACAGCATCAATTCGCGCAACAATAGGGTTATTTTTTCCTTACTTGCTTATAAATAGTAAAACCGATGTCTTGGTGTTCACCCAAAAGAAGAGATTATCCAGCTAAAGCGAGAAGCCTGGCCACATTCATTTTACACAGTTGTAAATTGATTTGTTTCCCTCCATTGTTACTACCTAATTTGTATTGAAACAACAGACGTTAAAATCTCACATATGTATCAAATTTACATACACAGACACCCGCTGGTATAAATCTTTACGCCATAAAAATTCACTGAAAATAGAAATAAAGCTGATGAAAATCGTCTTTGTTTTATTTTCAGATGTCAGTAATAAAGATAGCACTTCTATGGTTATAAATTAAAGCAATAATAGAGAAATCAGTAAAATAGCAGATAATGATACACATTATCATCTAAACAATACAATGAGATAATGAGTAAAAATTCTTATTATTAAGATTTTGTATGCCGCCTCCTGATGTATTTGTGATGTATTAAGATATCTAGATATTAACAGATGTATGTACCTATTGTGTTGAGGTTACGATATAAGTGACAATTTAAGATTCTCGCATAAACTACACACTTTTAAATTAACTGACACTCTTTTGCGTTATGTTTTTAGAAAAAGCCAAAGAGTTAATTAATCCTGTCTTTTAATATAATGTTTATATTCTAAAAACCGTAAAGCAATTAACACGGCGGTAATTAGGATTTTTTCTTGCTTCAGATTCTAGATAAAAATTTAAAATTTAATTTCAAAAAATAAAAAGTAACCGTATAATGTTTAACTTGAAGAATATAACAAGCCAAAACATCTTAATCAATTACCATTACTGTCCTAATCTTATCTTTTACTAAATGATAATTAATACATACGATAATTAAAGACATCCGCTGCTATAGATACCAACAATTATTACGGTAAATTGGTCATCAAGATTTATTAAGAGATGTTTAGATAAAACCTTAGTTAGTAGTTGGTAATACAGGAGAAAACAAAGATTTAATTTTTAAACAACTTAATTAATGTCTTTTGCTACTTGTTGTTTGCTTTTAACACGTAAAATGGTTTTCTCAACGTGGAAAATATTTTTAAAAAATCTGTAGTGAAAGCGTGGAAATTAAAACTGACTGAAAAAGTTTTGAAACATACAAATAGTCCGGAAGAAAATAATACATATAAGAAAGTTAAGATGAAATAGTAGTAATCATAATCATGTGAGATGCAAATTATTGATAAGTATTACTCTAGTAGGTGTACTGAAGAAATTCTATTGCACGATATTGAATTACACTGCAATTTGTTAGTTTCACTTTTTGATTCATACAACGAAATTTAGGACGCGTTACGAAAAACAGGATGTTGTTTTTAACTTTAACGTATAAGAAATATTAGTTTTCTTTAACGGATTTAATTACTAATACATAAATGGTTAAATAGATTATAATCTGCTGTTTGTTACACAGAAAAGGTGATGCACATATATTTCTTTTGATCCCCAGAAGCAAGTTACGCAATTTGCAATATTATTTTCAAGATTTATGCATGCTTTCGATATCTATCTTATTTTTAATTTAATTAACCTGACTACAAACAAAATAAAATGTAAAATGACCCACAAAAACTTTGAGGTTAACCAATATTGTTAAAATAAAAGAAAGGATAAAAACAAAACATAACAACAATTACAAATAATTGCTAAGAATAGATAATGTTATATTAGTAAGTGGTACTAGACATCAGTTCACTGTGTGAAAGCAGTCTTCAATAATAAATATAGGCTTGTTCAGGTGAGATATGCATGCAATCTATTCTTTATCACTTTTGCATGTAAGTTATGAAAGTATTTGAGTGTATGTAAATTAATATTATTTAATGTAATCAAATTTTTTCCCAAAGAATAAATACCGAACTACAAAATGAGGTTAGAACATCTCATGGTGTGAATAAATGTGATTATTACATATGTACATATTTTATTGACATTGCAGTATAATATTAGTTAATGAAGTTGTTACAGATAATTAATAACTATTACTGTGGGAGAATATGTTCTGGTATAAATAATTTTTTGTTGTTTAAATACAAGATGTTCTGGTTCAGAAAAATCTTGTAACTTTATCTCTTTTCAATACTGGGAAAAGCAAACCATACAATTAACTGCAATTATTATTTTACAATAATAAAAGTATCTGTAGAACTACTGACGTTTCTGAATAAATGAGCGCAGAAATACTCAAATTTGACTTCCTGGCCTTGTATTGGGATAATCAATAACTTACAAAACCAAGGTAGAAAATCTGTTCACACAATCTTTTATTGCCCAAACTACGTTTATGAAATGAAAAAATGTTTGGTCTGAGACTTACAGACAAGGAATTCTGACTTACATCCAAACAAAATTTTTTATCGTCAGTGAAAGATGACTTTTTGAGATTATGGGCATCAAAGTCAGTTATAGAGATTTATTTTGATAAATACAAAAGCTATTTTTACATTTCTATACATGAAGTTCTTTATTAGGAACGGCTACTTGTAAGGCAAAAGAACTTACATCGTTGCATCGCAAAAGAAGCCAACTATACAGTTTTCGTCGTTTGTAATTTAAAAATGTAGCTCCCAAGAGAAATAATCAATATTTGCTTAGCGATTGATGGAGTAAGTAAGTAAGTTAAGTTTTGAAAGATGTTTTGTTTAGTATTTTATTTATTTGTCTCGTACCCTTTTTGTTTTGCGCAAGGCCGGCTGTAAGTTTTGCGGGGCCCAGGGCAGCAAAATTTTGCGAGGTCCTTAAAATAAAAAAAGAAGAAACACACTGCTTTTTCAGACATACTCTACTTTGTTTATTTTAAATATTCATTAAAAATTAGAAATTTTATTTGTTCTGAACATATCGATACAAAGAATTAATTATTTTTCTCTCAAGACGCGGTTGCAGTTGCCCCACAAACGCGGTTCTTCGGCCGGCCCTGGTTTGGGGATCAAATTAAGAAATACCAGTTTCATTTTCTAGTCATATGCATACAGTAGGTCTTAGCAGTTATATTTATTTTCGATCCAAGTGGTTGCGAAGAAATATTAATTATTGCCAAAGAATTGTACAAAAAGATCCCTTTGAATAGGACGTTTTGGTTCATTCGTATAAATAAGACAAATGACGACGCCTTTGTACCGCCTCTCATTACTTATTGCTGATACACTGATGCATCTGGATTTGTATACACTGCTGAATGAATATCTAATATCATCTCTTCTAGTTCCATATTGTCTATTGTCCCATTTTGTCTAATACCAATTTGTATAATGGCCAGATTTTGTTTTATTGGTTTCAAAGTTAGTTATTTTTTAAAATTGATCTTCAGTATTAAATAGCTGTATGAGCCAAGATTATAGTTTGCTTTATTTATTCCATATTGTCTAATGTCAACTTGTTCAGTTGTACACCGATTTTTGGGGGTTAGCTGCTTTGTAACCTTTATTTTTGACAATGATAATATAACAGATAGGGTGATTATGCGCAATCCTTTTAATATCTCAAAAGAAATTTCATCAAGTTGCAACACTGACTACAAGACAATTGGCATAGCAAGGCGCAGTAGTTTTCTTGCTCAGTCAATAGAAATGCTACTTTCTAAGATAACACGCTGTTATAAACTTTATCTATTCGGCGCTGCAAGTATAGTTACACTACGACGGAAAAAGTCGAAGTGGTTTTGAATATTTTGTGAAGTCCGAAATTGATCAGGTAAATATATCAACGTTGTTTAAAGTGTGCTTGGTGGAAAACACTTTTGCTCTGTGAAAACAACAAAGGTATTGCGCGAATCTTTTATGTGATATGGAGAATCCCACCGATGTTATTTTTTACAGGTATACAGTCAGAAAAGTTCACCATGTTCCACGGGCGTAAGTGTTGCTGGTGTAGTACCGTATCAATTTGGGATAGTGTTTAATTTATAACTAGAGCTGCTTTGTTGTATTTTCTATTTCTTTACTCAGAAATATGTGACTATTATCTTCCTCTATTTTAACCTTATTTACGCAAGAACATCCTCTATTGTACTATAACAATCTTGCATCTTCCTAGAAAAGCTCTACATATCTTCATCAGAGGCGGGACAGACATAAGAATAAAAAATTGGCAAATAAATGATCTTACTATACAATACAAGACACTCATTCGGTCACTATATACATCCAATCTACACAGTAAAACGCAATTGCAATTCATTATTTCCAATAATTTTTCGGTCAATAGGTGTGATACATTTAAATATGTAAAACAAAGTTCACAACTTTTGTTAGTTTTGATAGAAAATTTGATTTGCCTACCAACATAGTTCTTTTTAAACAAACTGCAAAACAAGGTATAGTTAATTACACAAAAATCAACAAACATACTTATTTGCATTAAATAGCTACAAATTTAAAGTAAACTTATAAATTAAATTCAACTGAAAATCGAACAGAATCTAAACGTCCACATTAAATGGAGCAGCACATTTAATAAAATTTAGTTTTGAACTTTTATTTTGAATAGTAAAAGAAAAGTAATTCTGAGTACTCTTTATGTCATTTGAATTTCCAAAGAATGAATGAATCGTTTTCCCTTTTGCTGAACCATGATTTATGATACAAAACAATCTTTGCTTATTCTAGGCTAATCTATTTGATTAGATCAGTGAAACAAGGGCCTATCTACATATTTTTTGAAATTTGTGATTTTGCTATTTATGGTAAGGTGGATCAAGACGCATCAGTGGGTAGAACAGCAACCTACCCCGTATAAACTGTAAATTTTTTGCTATGAGCAAAAGAGCACAATTACGTACCCCGTCATCATAATCTTGCTATAATTAAAAAAAACTAATGGATAGTTGAGAAGGTAGAGAAGCTGGATGAAAGGGTGAAGCTCATTAGTCAAAATTCTAGAATCGTGATACTTGATATAAGGTCGAAATTAAAGTAACCGGCATTTATTCATTAAATCAAATTCATTAATTTTACAAAAAGATTCATACATTTAATCTATTATATAACTGCCATCATTTTCTATGACCTTTGACCATCTTTCGGGGAAATTTAGAATACCCCGCTCATAAAAATAAGTATTCTTTGAGGCAAAGTATTCGGAGAGTCCAGTTTTGAGGGCAATTAGATTCGGGAATGTTTTTCCACTGAGATAGTGTTGAAGAGAACAAAACAAATGGTAGTCTGAACGCGCGATATCTGGGCTATATGGTGGGTGTAGCAGCACTTTCCACCCCAGCTCTCTGATCTTCTGGTGGGTAAGTCTTGCAACATGTGGCCGGACATTATCATGCTGCAAGATTACCCCTTTTCTATTGACCAGCGCCGGGCGTTTCGCTTTCAATGCCAGAGCCAAACGATCCAATTGTTGAGTGTGGAGGTCAGCGGTTACAGTTTGACCCTGTTCTAACACCTCGAAGTGTATGATTCCGCCACAGTCCCACCAAACACAAAGCAGTACTTTGTTCGGATGAAGGCCTGGTTTGGCCGTTGGCACCGATGTCTGGCCAGGAGTTAGCCACTGATTTCTTCGCTTAGCATATGTGTAAAGTACCCATTTCTCATCGCTGGTTACAATTCGACGAAGAAATGGTTCCTGTTCTTGTCTGGACAACAAAGAAGCACAAACTGCACTCCCCTGAGCTTTGTTTTGATCAGCCAATTCATGGGGTACCCAAACCCTAGCTCTGGACACCTTGCCGATCTCATGAAGGTGCCGGAGGACAGTTGTTGCAGATGTTCCGAATATTTCTGCCAATTTTTTGGCCGTTCGACACGGATCAGCTTTGATGACGTTCTTCAAGACATCGTTGTCCAACTCCCGCGGTCTTTCACTTCGGGTCTCATCTTTGAGACTAAAATCTCCGGATTTAAACTTTTGAAACCATACTTTGCATTGACTGACACTTATAGCACCGGGATATATGGCACAAATGTTTCGGGTGGCTTTGGCTCCAGAACTACCCTTCCGAAACTCATATAACATTATATGCCGGATATGGGTTTTATCGGGAATTTGATCGCTCATTATTCCGCTGATAATTAAAGAAGTTTTTCTTATTAAAAAATTAATGTCAAATAACTGTTATATTGAATAACAGATGAATCACTTTTGTAAACTACCCCTTATTACTCTTAATTACTGTCAAAAATAATGTTTT
>VTPC01007679.1:58419-173293 GCA_011009095.1 Ignelater luminosus
AAATATTTCTGCTGAAATGTATTTCTTTATTGACAAGATATTGCGTATGTATGTAAATTACTGACATAAAACTCATAATAATCTTTTCAGGTAAAGCCCTGGAATTTTACATATTTGCTTTCCCTTAAGAATGTCAAAACTGTATGAAATCATAGAGAAAGTTCAGTTATATCACATGTTAGCACGCGTCTTTTATTATCTGAAATGAAATCAACCACGTTGAATTTCAATCTAAAATATCACGCTGTGATTATTTAGCTTCTCCACAAGTTAAGCCCTACATTATTTATCAACAAATTGTATAATAATAATATAAATGAGCTGATCCACATTTCTAAAGTTTCTAAAGTTAATAGTATTAATAAAAATTGTATTCTTATTATGATTTGAATTACAATAATATATTAACATTTATTTGCTATATCATAAATTAAATTGGCAGTTAACTTTTTAAAAAGTGTTATTTTATATCAACAAATATGTAGCATTATTTTATTATGTAAAAGAATTTATTCTATTAAAAGATTTCTCTGGAGTCATTATTTTTAAGATAAACTTAAAATATAAGCAATTACTTTTGTTATTTTTCATTCTTATAAGTGGGTTAATGTATACAGAAATTTGTATAATAAAACAATTTTTTAAATTTTTGTTTAAAACAGAAAATCTGATTAAATGTGCAATTAGAGGATCTTGAATAAATTTCATAGAATTCTTAAAAGACGCATTTTCTATTTGCTTGCTTTACGGTAAAGTCGACTGAAAAACATCACAAAATTTTTATTATATAGACGCAAAGGTAACGACAAAATAACTGCATTTTTATATTTAAAACATTTTTTTGTAGTTAACCATTATATTAATATTTTTTCTTTTTTACTTTACAGGGTGATCGAGTTTGCATATTGAAAGGAGAAATACTTACGGTGTGTAAATAAATTAAAAAGGTAAGATTGATATCAGTTTAAAGGCGGTTTAAAGGTACAAGTGGAACTCTGGTACAAAATAATTAGAAGAGCCTCTTTCAATTTTCAAAACAGTCTTGTAACATTAATCTTTCTGTTCTAAATTCAGAAGGTTCAATTTTATTAAAAATAGCTATTTGGCACCATAGTTTAAGTATTAACTGATATTTCTGAATATGAACAATGCGTAATTTTAGATCTTATCTTTTCTTCTACAGTTGCTAAGCATCGCAATGAATTTGACAATAAAATGGTTTTTGAAAAGCCTTGCGGCGTTTCAAAATTTATCTTTTATTAGAAAAGACCAAAAAAACCAAAATTACAGTCAGCAGTGGAAAATGTTAACTGACTTTTTTTTCTTCAATAAGAAGGATTTGCCTCTTGTATAGTTGAATGACCATAATCTTTATTTTTTTTACCTTGGATTAGTTTATAAATTGAATTTCTTACCTTACCTTTAATATAATAATATTTTGATAGTTCTCGTTTTGTTTTATCCCCTGTAGAAGAAACTCATTAATGAACTACTTACCTTAGATGTGTTCTGCTTCATCCCATCAAATTTATATTACTACTGTTTGTCTTTTATCCCTGTCATAAACACCCTTCCTTCTTTTGGGAAATATGGAATGCAGAGTTACATGGTTTGTCTACCCTTTCTGATTGATTAATAAGTGATAAACAGTGACCAATTATCTAATCTGATTTGTAATTGGCTTAATTGTTATTATCAATAGTTAATGCTGCCTGCAATGCAATTCCTGCAGTTTTGGTGCCGTTTATTTTTATTACTTCAGTCATCTAACTGCAAACTGAAATTGCCACATATTGATTCAGAACCAGTAGTTGTTGTTTTTGATGCTTATCTGGAAAGAGAATTAGTTTTTGATTGAGCAGTATCTCTCTTTGCTAGGATTGTGAGGTTTTCGTACATTTTTTTACTCCAATGGTATATCTGGTGGATTCTCCATATATATCAGTTGCTATTTCACTGTTAGTTTTGGATCTATCTGTAAACCAAACAGATTCTCTTGTCCCTATTCTGGCTTTCAACATGATGATGGTATAAAGATAAAGTTCTTTCTGAACAGCTGTACCTAGAATTTCTAATCTATCCAAAGTCTCTTACGGAAATTATCGTTTTCGTTTTGATTTCCGATGTTTAGAGTGTTTTTTGGCAGGTTGGTCAAACACAAAAATTTGTAGTTTCAATATTGGTTTATTATCATTAATATATTGCTTTTGGCCATTGTAAAGAATACAGCATTTGATGTTTGGTATTTCTAAGTATACGTCTTAGCATGTAACCTGCGTCTGAATAGAAACTATCCACCTATAAACCTGTTTTTCAGTCTTTTAATATCAAGAAGTACAAAACAAGACGTGATTTTTGTTGATAGTACGTAATCCCTTCTTTCTCACAGCTATTTCTAGAAGATTTCATTTTGCGCACAATAGGACTATAAAACAAGACGCGCCCAAAGACGAAAAATGGTCTTTTCTAGAAAACCACTACCGATTGCAATTATTTTTGGTTATGTAATTCCTTAATTCCATAGGGGCCCAATAGGCATTGTCTATCGGTAGAAGAGAGGCGCGGAACAGATTGGAAACACTCTATGAACTTTAATGTCTAAAATCGAGCTGAAGTCTTTGAAAGGTATCAAAATGCCGTTTGGGATACTTATTCCAGACAATAAGAATTCATAGCGAGAGAACTGAAAAAGCCAGATCTGGCATGTCTACTTAAGATGTCCTTGGGCATAACGTCAGGTAAAAAGATTGCCGGTTGAAAATATTATGCAGGTACGGCTTTGAACAAATTGTAAACTATACAAAAATCTTTAAAATTTAAAATTTCTATATATTTGGGATGTTTATAGAATGAACCTTCTTCTCTGCAGGTTTTATTAAATTTTCGTTTACTCGGTTTACATTGTTAATTCTATGTTTGAGATCGCTATCGCAGTATTAGTTCTGACAGTCTTCGATTTGAATCTGCATTATGTTTTTAGTATGTCAGGTTTTGTTTTCTAAGCTGTCTTTTGTAAGTGCTCTTGACCGTTTTCTGAATTATACTGCAGGTAAGAGTACTATCAGGTGACTTACCGTTAGTTTTAATTTTTCCTTTTTTACCGTTCTTTGTAATACATTTGGTAATAATTTAATTAAGAAAATTCATATGTTTGATTTGATATTTATAAATATGATTTCTTCGTTTTTTATTTGATCTGTTCTAAGGTCTTAGCTTCAGTTTCGTTTTTTCTTCGCTGTGTCCTGAAATTGTTTTTTGGGATTATGAATTATATTTTCTTTGATCTTCGTTTTTATTAAAATCTAGAAAACAAAATTAATAATTATTATTGTTTATTAGTTAGCTGCAATTTGCAATATATGGGACAGGTAAGTAATAGGATACTATGCCAATATGTGATAGCATATTCTAAGCATAGTTTCTCTTTGAATCTTGACCTTCCTCACGTACAAAAGCGTTGTCCTTAACTTTTACTTCTTGTAATCAGAAATTAAAACTGCAGTAGAATTACGTATTATAAATCACAGTACTGGTCGTAAACACGTTATTAATTGAAATAAAATTCTATATCTAATCGCATAATACGTAATTAAAGTCATATTGAATTAGCCACTTTTGTTTATTTTCTAATGTTATTTGTGAATATAAAATGAATCAAATATGTGAAGGCTACCATAATCACGAACGATACTTTTTTTTCCCTAAATAGCCAATATGCCATTTTACCTAATCAATTTTTACAAGACAACCGACCAACCACGCGGTTATCAATCATGTTACGCCAATATAGTTTTGACGGAAATTACGGAGGTCATTTGTTTATTATTAACATGTGTGAATATGTTTTGGTGAGTGTTAAATTTAAATTTAAATTTAAAAATTCATTAAGTACTTTCGAATATTACAAAAAGTGTGACTATTACGCTATACTCGATTTAACCTGTACGGTGAAATCATTAATCTTTGGAAACAAATAGCAGTTGTGTCACAAGAAAGTTCTTTGTTGTTGTATTACAAAATCATGTCGTGGTCAGCTCTGGTAAAGATAGCATTGACCTGCTGAAAGGGATATCACCTAACTGTATCGTGAGCTGTACTCTTGTAAATACTCGAGATATCCGACACTACTAGCAGCTGCTTCACCCAAGTTTCTATCTTTCCCATATTTAGATGGTACGTTTGTCACGATCATTCAACAATTTTTTTGCAATCTCTTTAAAAACATCTATTTAGATCTTCGCGTTCGTAGTTCACTACTACCGTGTGTATGTTTATAACACGATGTACAGCATTGAGTGGAAAAAGTAAGAGTATATAAAACATTTCCTGCTTTCTTGGAGAAAAAGCTTTCCTAGTCCTAGAACTAGATTAACATCTAGGTAAACGAGTATAATTTGTCTACGACCCCGTATTTATTAGACAACGTGGGTTGATAAAAGAATTTGTTAATTGCTTTTTGCTACTGTTACTCACTATCCAAATTTTTTTTTTCTTTCTGCTTTAATTGTTATTCCAACGGTTTGTTTTTATCGATTTAGTCATCGAAATCGTATTTCTTATTAATGTGAGTGGCAACGACATTCTTAACAACCTAGCAGGTATTTATGTCTAGATCTATAAAAGTCGCAAAACGTTTCCAAAATTTTAGTTATAGTAGGAATCTCTTCCTGTTTATTAATTACCTACCCAAGCAAAAAATGTTAGATTGAACTGATGAACTTTTTAAAACTGTAAAATTATTTTATTAATAATATATCCAAAAGTAACTTATTTTAACTTGCCGGTCGTTTCAGTAAAATATAGGTTTGCTATATGCACACGTTATGTATAATTTGTCATTCTTAACTCATCGTTAGTAATTCTAAACTACACTATTTTAGTTCTTGACAGTTACAGATATAAATCTACAAAGAGTTGCCAAGAATTATTAGTTCTGCATTCTATAGTCAATAATAATTGGAAGCCGTGACTAATGATATTGAAAATTCGCAGTTTTACTTGTAAATTTCATTCTCGACACAGAGAATGCGAAGAAATAAAAAGCGAGTAGGTACATAAATATTAATTTCTCAAAAGAATAGTGAAATTGAAAGAAACGTGTATTTTGTAAGTTTAGAGCAAATTTAATTATGTTTTGTTGAGCTAAATTAATTTTAAATTATAATTAAAGAATAGCTATCAAAAACGACGAGTTAATTTCTTTACGCTTCAATCATTATAAATAAGTATCAAAGCAGTGAAAGGAACTTGTCTAACTGCAAATATAAATAATGTTACTATTATTAAGAAACAAACTGGAAAATTAGCTCAATATAATAAATTATAAGAAACCAAAATATGAAGCACAAGAAGTGGAATATACAATGACCCTGATTTACTTAAATTTCTACACTTAAATTTGTCTGAAGGTGGTGTCTCTCAAGGTACCATTATTTTATTATTTTTGTAAATCGTATTGGTAGATACCAAATTTTTTGTCCTCTCATGTTGGTCTTCTTAAAGCCTTTCAAAGTTTGATTGCTTAATACCTTATATACAATGGCGTAAGATCAAAAGAAGAGCAAAATCAATGCGCGTCCAGATAGATATTGATGAGTCATGATTTCCTGATCTTGGTTTTTTCACAACTAAGATCAAGACGGTGAGGTTTGGTAATAAAAATCCCATCTCATTTTTAATTTATTGATTAGTTTGGCCTAATTAATGTAAAGAGTCTAAAAAGTCATATTTACATCAAGAATACTTAAAGTAAAGACAATAACAAATTTCTTTTGTAGGTTCCAACTATTCTTCTAATGTTAATGATTTGCTTTAAACCATCTCTAGAGTATTTACTACAACCAAAAACTAATCACATCGTAAACAGTAAAGCCATCATTCTGTTGATGGTATTATGAAATTAGAGAAAATATAAATTAGGTTTAAAAATAATTTTTTTTCCGTAAAACAAGGTGTTTTAAAGAAAATGGATTGTTTCATTGTGTAGGCCCCACTTAAGTGTAAACCAACAAATTTCTTTAACCGAAGATTTTGGACAAGAATACGAGAGCTTGCTGCAAGCGGGATAATCAAAACTTCATAGAGCTCGAAAGTCAAATAAATGAATCCTGAATATCTGAATCTCTTTTATCTGGGTGCTGATCGCATATTATCTGGTCTGTCTAAATTCGCCAGTTCAGTATTTTTTTGGAAAAGTCAAATTTTATTTGCAGAATGAAATTAGCGTTCGAAAAAGATTTGATAATTTGGTCAAGATACTATGGTTGCTCAGAATTAAAATCTCAAACTTGTAAAACTCACAGTTTTCTTACATTTTTAAATTCTTCTGTAAAATAGGCTCTATTTCCAAATAGGAATCAAATGTGAAGAGATTTTTAAAATCAGCAACTAAATAGCCAAGATATATGATTTTTCAAATTTTTCAAAACATTAAAACGCTAAAAATTGGGAATTTGTAGAAATCTTGATTGTTTGGACAAAACCTAAATTTTGGGCGGTAATAAATCAGCCGTTTGAGCTACAGAAATTTGAATTCACGAGCACTTAATTCTAATCAGAAGTTTTATTTTTACATTTTTAAGACATTACGTGTTAAAAATCCGTAAACATCCAAATGCCTTTCAGAACTTAAAACAGTTTCAAAATTTCGTGTTAATTTCCAAATTAGAAAGACCGCACCATTCTAAATCTCCTTTATTTATTGACCGGCATTTACGAAATTTTAAGTAATTTTACAAGCAGAAGAAGGATATCAATAACGAATTACTTTGGAATAAAACTTAATCACATGTGATTGAAACGGAGTGATATTGATAATACTCAAATCTCTATACTAAATACATATACTAGATCTGTAATGATTTCCCTAAAAAGACTTAAAATCGAGAATCAAAATTTCTCTGAAACGGTAGGTGGTCGCCTAAGAGAGGTTTCACTGTATTATTCACTACTTATTGGAAAATCTTAAAAATTTAAACTCTGGTTTTCTTTCTTGAGGCAAGATATAAACCTTAAAATTGAAGATGTAGCAAAATCAAATATACAATTAAGAATCTACTAGTAGTGTTAGTTACAATGCTCTGTATTGCAGATATACCTAGATCATCCCACATTTAATTATTGCGGTTTCCACTGTACATGGAATTTTAAAATCACTCAAGCATTAAATAAATCCATATACTAGCAATCTTACTACACACATTTTAAAATCGTTTCTTATATGTTTAGAAAAAGATATTTATTTACATTTTCCCTTAACTGTTATTCCTATCAATTTTATTTATATGCTTATAAGCAAGAAGGAGAAAATTAAAATGAATTCTATGCGGTTCCCTGTAGCGTTCGATTAAATTCCTTACACGCATTCCATATTTTGAGGTTTTATCTTTTTACATATACATCCTTAATGCCTAATAGAATTTTCATTTACAAACGTACGCAATTTCAGCTGCCGCCGTTTATAAGTGTTTTAAAGGCGGTCTCATACGATGCAAAAAGCGGTCTTGCTGTACAGCACATACTGTTATCTAATTATACAGTTCCCCAGTTTCCCACATCATTTTATGACGGAATTATGAATTACGCTACACTGACATTAAGCACTTGGTCAGATGTTAGTATACAAGAAATAATATGAATATAATACGCTAAGGTACTTAAGATCAAAAACGACAAGGTTATAAAGATTGCCTAGAAAAACCCAGTTGGTGCAGCTTCTAAACTTGAATAGATTTATGGTAATATACTAGTTAGCGAGGATTAATGACCTTTGTTATTATTATTATGTAGGTATTCCACGGGGATTATAATTGATAAATAATAATGCACAACTTGTTCTAATTTCGAGTTTAATGAAAGATAATTGTTGTGATTAAAGTAAATAATATCACGTATATCCGTTTCGATTTGAAATAATAATAATAATAATAACAATGATACAGAAATTATTTATTAAAAATTACCCGCGAGGAATTTTACTTGCTGTATTGTTATTTTATAGACCTTGGTGGTCAACAAGTTTTAAATAATTGTGTTTGATTGTTTTTCTGATTATTTTGAGGTTGTTCGCTTAATACAATTATTTCTGTTTGAAGGTTGTCGATAAATCTCTACCGTATTACGAAAATTTACCACCTACCAACCATCAATTGTGTTACAAAATTATTTATCGATTGTTTAGATTATGTTACAATAGTACTTCCGTACAAAATACTTTAGTTATGCTTTAATTATGTTCTTTCTAATATTCAAATTCCTCGAGGTTGATTTCTACGTCGTTGTAGTTGTTGATTTGAGAAATTTACATTTGTAACTGTCTTTACCAGGAACTATCATAAAAACCCATTTTCTAACAAGGGTATATCAATGTCTGAATAGAGTATATGTAAATGTAATTACGCTTCCATGGCATATTAGGAAAAAGGTACTCAGCTTCTTGTAAGTACAGTTAACATTAAAATGTCGAATAACTCACTGACATAGACTTGCATTACATCGGTAGGTAATTGAAGTGTATGTGATCGAAAATAGATGCACTTGAAAGCAATTTATGCAGGATACTGCCAAGATAGATAAGTTGAACTTTGAATGATAGCTGAAAGCCATAAAGTGAGGAAAAATTAGAAATGCTGCAAACCTCTTCTTTTCGAAATGACTGCACTTAGCCTGAATGATCGAAAGAAACATTTTATAAATGCTACTTATGTCTGTATTTTTACACAATGAAGAATTCTGCTGACGGCCTTTATATTGAAATTTCTTTTTCCTAGTCCTCCATTATAGTGTGTATTAGATAAGTAGTTCTTAGCATTTTTAATCTCGTAAAATATTTGTAGATTTCAATTTCTTTTGAACTAATAGTTTAGTAAGGGAATGCCAAAACGAAATTGATAATTCTTTGAAATGGTTTTGTATAGTTGATATTCATGATTCTTTTTGGAGAAAATTGTCGCACCTATTTTATTGCAAAGTATTTTGCCAGTAGACAAGTGCAAGTAGCTGTTCTCATATGTATTTGATATTTTGTTCATAAGTAGTTATCACGTGCTTACCTCTTCTAATCATTTTTTCTTACTGTGTTGAAAGAAGGAACTTTGGCAAAACATGGGGCTTAAAACCTAGGGCCACACGACGGATCTACACTGCTGGTTCTGTATGTTTAGTAATTCAGCGAGCTTTAGAAAATATTCAGATCAGGTGTTTTTTGCTTAAGCAATACAGCACAGAAGTCATTTGCATTATATTTACGTGATATGACGGAACTGCTGGTGGTTAATTAAGGGGGTGTATCAAGTGCATTCCGCCAACCTACTCTTTTGTTAAACTTTACACTTATGTATACCCACTACAAAAGATTCTTGGGGTGAATTCTAAATAGTGTCTATGTAGTTCTTGAATGGATCGACATTTGAGAAAGGCGCCGAACCAAAACCAAACTTGTTCTGGATTGTATACATGAGACCTTTCGTAGAAGATACTCAAATCAGTGTATTAGTATGTATACCGACAGCCAAGAGAATCTTTCACATTTGGCTACGCTCTATTACATCTCATCTGGTTTTGGAGTGTCATCTTTTCTTGACCATCGTAAACCAGGGAAGGTGGGCGGCTCTGATTGGTATTTAAAGACATTGTACCATAAAAGTAAAAAAAAAGCTAATTAAACTAAGGAATTCCTTCCACTGATGTATGTTCAGAGATTAACCACAGACTGAACTATTTAGAAATTTCATAGTCAATGGACTAACACATTAGGTTGAAGAAAGACTGGAGTTCCAATAAAGGAGAATGTCCTGTGGAAGTGCGTTCCAAAACCATAAGTGGAAGTAGGTTTGCGACATCAGCCGAATCCTCCAGAGGAACTGATGACTAATGAAAAATGTCAGTTTTTTAAGCAGCATGTCTTATTGTGGCTTGCACAGGCAGGACCAGTTTCAGATGTTAAGCTAACAGAGCACTGCCTCAGGGTGCACCGTATTACAAGAGCAGTTTGAAGATTAGATTGGTTTTAGCGCTGCATTAAAGTCGGCTTTGTGCACAATAGGTCTTAAGGCTTAAGTGTGGTGGTTAATTCTGCGTCGCACAGCTTGGATACCTGCATGTCTTCTGATCAAGCTCGAAACTTTGCAATCATCAACTATAGCATATCAAAACTTACTGTGATTAATTCAGCAATTTTCACTCCACTGCCAATACTCCATAGGCTCCTAACTTTTTCCGTCAGAGTTGGTGAAATGAAGTGTTGAGTAAGATTCATCTATTATGCCTTATGGCCGCTTAAGAACAATTCGAAAATAAGATGTCGAAAAAAATGTAAATATACTCAGATCATTCATCGGGCCATAAATCTCAAACACATACCTCTTTTTAGAAACTACGAGCCAGAGACTCAAGTCAACAGAGCAGTAATGTCTTGGTACCAAGTTCATTGCGAATTTATAAAACATATGTAAGACCAACCAATATCCAGCCGAAATAAATAGAAAAGAACAAAATTAAAAATGTCACTAGAACAACAGCGGAAATGAAGATATCCCTGACAAAACATTTTATCAAAGCGCGCCACAACAGACAAAAGGCATTCCTAAATACATGTCTGATATCAAATTACATTTGTCATTTTTTATGACCTTATATAAGCGTAATTTCTCCCCGGGGCTACTTTGATGGGATTTTTCTTTGGATCACTTGATATTAAGAACTACATCGGAATTTGATTAAGAAATGAAAAGATGTAAACCCAAGCAAGACGTCACCAATGGAGAGAGCACATAGACTCAACAGGAAAAATCATATTAGCAAAGTGGACAAGAACACAAACACCCAGCACGAAAGGTCAGTAGGAAAGTTGCCCAAACAATAACTATATGTTACTTTTGGGTCAACACATACCCTGGTCTAGTTGTAGTTTCTTCGATAGCGTCACCATGCTTGATATTTTGATCAAATTGCATTGTTTCATCTTTCATTATGTTCAAACTTTCAAACGCCGCAAACATTGTTTGAAAAAATGAAGAAGAGAATAAAAAGACCTACGTGCAACCAATATTTAAAAAGCAGCTAAATTTAAAGTTGAAGGACTCTTCTCTATTGAGCATAACAGTTAAGAGCTGGGGACGTTCCATTGAAGTGACTACACGTCAGAAATTATCGAACAAATGCACACAAGCGTCTTGGTAGATTTTAGGGTAAAAGTGAGTGAAATACCAGAGAGTTTTGACACGTTTTTTGGCACTCTAAGTATGAGCGTAAGTCTAATTAAATCTTTGCGTCGATTCATAACTGTTTATAAGACTTGAGTTCACTACATCATTTCTGAGATCAAACAATATACCACAAAAAATGAATCAAACTCAAAGAGAGCAAAGACTATTCCATTAGCTGGTACGGTTCAGATGACTGTTTTTTGGGGTGCGCGAAAAGTATTTTTCACTGAATACCTTGAGAGTATATTGCGAACTTTGCATTTGGAGCATTTAGACGATGACATAAAAACCGCCAGATTTGTCATTAGCTGTTTCACTATACCAATCCATCGGTTGTTACGATGGCTAAAACCAATGAATTGGCCCCAAACGACTTCTATCTCTTTGTTAACCTCAGAAAATGGTTTGATAGAAAAAGGTTTGCGAACGACAATGAAGTCAGCGACGCTGTAAATTATTATGAAGACTTCGACAAATCAGTCTGGCATAACAGTTCTAGAACGTTATTTCATCTTGATGATTTTATTTTCTTTGTTTGATTTTATAGGGATTTTTTTTTGCAGATCATACGTTAAAACTTACTAGTAGTGTATTAAAGCAATGCTTCTGGAATAATAAACCAATAAGATGTGTATCTACTATTCCAGTCAGGTCTAAGTAATGTAGTATTTAGTAGTCTTCCGCCCATTTCACCACCACTGTCGGCACAAAAGCAACCACGCAAAGCACGCCTTCTGCAGCTCTAACCCTTGATTTCTTTGAAGGCTGATTGTCGGATAGTGTCTTGAGTAGTTTCATCCAGTCTTATTGGCAATCTATAATCCAATCCACGGTGGAGAAGAGTTTTAAATAGATTAGTAAAATACCAACATAATTCTAAAATTTAATAAATGTCGGACGTTCTCTGGTATAAAAGAAATCCAAAAATAGCTATTACTAATTACACCGAAATACATATTTGTTTACAAATATCTTACTCCTACAAAACATTCCATTTCCGTAAACTAATTCAAATCATATGCATTTCTATTTTTATATGTTTATTAATAAACTGAAAAACAGCGGTAACAATTTTGTAATAAATTAATTAACATAAGTCCTTCGTTAAAGTTAAGCTTTTGTCTGCAAATTTGATGTATAATAATAGTCTTAACCTTTCTGATATACATTTGATAAACATGTAATAACAATTTTTTGAAAATATGTAATTAGTTATTTAAGCTTTTATCTTTTTTTAACTAACCGCCTCCAGCTACTGTACGTTCAACAAGGATTTTTATTATTATAGCACGCTTTCTGATCTAATCTCTTAATAGTATTGAATTTTGTCATATATAGTTGTACTAAATTATTATGACCTTTCAGAAAATATTTATATTTTTCTTTAATTACAAAAAATATAAAACTGGAAATATTTTAAATTAAAAAGCCCACTAATATTATTCAATAGTAGAATTTTTTTTATGCAATCCTAGATTGTAACTGAAATGAGAATACCCAAGATTATTTTCAGAATTTATTTCAAAGTGGTAATAGTTGTAAATAAATCTGTATACGGTAAATTATAAATCAAATAAAGTTATAAGGTAGGCAAATTAAACATAATCATAGAATGCGCAGCGAATCTTGTTCTCGGCGGGGTTTTCATGAAAAATCAACAAGTCATAATTTATGTGTAATTTTATGTAATATTTGTCAACCGTTTGTAAAATTTATCATGGAAGTTAATTTTTAAGTATAAGTTAGTTAATTTTCTTAATTTCCATCTACACACAAAACCTATTTATAACTTGCATAAATCTTTCAGTTTTACAACCACGTTCAAAACTAAATTAATTTAGTATAACACCATAAACGGTACCATATAATTAAGAAATTGTATTAACTATGTCACAACTCCTAATGAATTAAATTACACATTTCTTTGGTTACTAAAAAGTCAATTTTTACAAGTCTTTTTTAAAAAATTGCTTCTAGTTTAATTATTACCGACAAGTGTTATGGTAGCTTTTAAATTAATTAACTTTTGCAAACGTTTCGTTTTCAGTTCTAATTAGTTTTTAATGTTTCTTTTCATTGGATTTCTAAACATATATTGAAGGTCAATAAACTATTTTATTTCGTCACAAATGTTTACTTGTAGGTTTTACTATTTGTGTAGGAATGTTAATTTTTAATGGGACCTGTATAAGTTTTAGGAAAAAAATGAAAAAAGAAATTTACAGCTAAACTATAATGGAAATTTATGAATAAGGTTGACAAACCTTGTTAGAAATCAGAGAAAAAAACAACAAGGACATGATTATGAAAAATGTGTCGTTCATTAATAGAAACTTAGAACACAACAAAATAGTATTCAGTAAGACTTCTATTTTAATTTCGCTGCAATATTGTTTTGTTCCTTCTTTCTTGATTGGATGAAAGATTTTGATTGTACTTGAAATGTGTTTTTGTAATATTCTTTATAGGAATATGGCAGTTCTGCATCATACATCGATTTACGTTTGGAAACATGGTAATGACGTACGTCACTCATCAAATGATTATTAATTTATTAGATTTCTATTGAATGATAAAATGCGCCAGAAAGTATTAATACTTTTTAATAAATGGTTATATGTACTCCTATACTAATTGTCAGGTGAAGGTCGTTTGGAACTGTAATCGATAACCTTATTAAATTCTAAATTTAGTATAAGATTGCTATAGGTGCGTATTATATTAACTATATAAGTTAGTTAAAAGTTATTTATTTCAAGGTTCATAGTTAGTACCTCTAACTTAAATAATAATATAGCTCTGTTTTGTTTCGTAAATAACCCTGTATATTAATTTTACGATTTTCCATCTTTCTAATGTAACTATGAGCACATAAATCATAAAACTCTAGTTTCTAAGTCTGCTACTGCTATTCAATTTGCTTTTATTACGTACATTCACACTACGTCCACAATTTTACAATCCATTGGTAAACTGAAGAAACTTGAATAATAAAAAAGAAATTAAATTACAAATTACTTTTTTAATAGCTTTTATAGTAATCCACAGATTTCCTACGTGATAAAATAAAAACAATTACTTTAAAAAGAAGTATAACAAGAAGAAAATAGAGTTAATTATGATTTCATCTATTTCACAATTTCAAATCAAACTAAACCGCATCATCGTTTCCGGCAAACATTCTTATATAATATTAAAGGCTTGATAGACGCTTAAGTTTATGATTTAGGTGAAAATTGATTTACGCGGTTTATACATAGACTTTGATGAATCGATTAATGAAATGTTTAGCCTTTTAGTGGTGTAAAATTTTAAGAATTTTGCATTATTTTAAAAATTATTGCAAAATCGGTATGAAATTAAATTTTTCCAATAGGAATTTGAGTATAATTTACTGTACATTGATGTTTTTAGTATACTACATATTTACGGTTTTTAATTATTCACTTTCAGTAAAGAATGTGAGAATATCTTCTGCAAATTTAGCACATATTAACAACATAGATGTGCCAATGGGAAATACAAACAGGATATGCTTTGTAGTATTAACAAAACAGCAAAAAAGGAGTTTCTCTGATTGTTAAAGTATTGGTTAGTTCTAGATATACGGGGTTCTTCAGTGATGATTAATGATGAATTTTTTCTTAGCCAGATGCATAATACCATTTTGAAGAATGAATATTAAAATAGTCTCTGCTAACATATTTACTTATTTGATTGACGAGCTCTGACCTAATGATTTTGCATTTGCAAAATTTCTATTTGTGTTTCACTTAATTTTTTTTTGAGAAAAAAGATAATTGGGAAAAATTGAGATTCTGCCATGTTTAGAGTTTAGGTCCAATGCTATCACTTTTGATTATGGTTTTTCGATCCATGATCCACTTTATTCTTGAAGAATAATTTAAGCTCTTTTAGATGTCGCTACTTGTACTTGCTTCAAAGACCACAAACAAAAGGGTTTGCCTATCAGTTAATAAAAAACGGCAATGGAAAATGGTATTTAAAAAATAGTTGTATTGTCAACACAATTTGTTTTTTCATTTAAACTAGAGAAACGATTTTTAAAACCGGACTTTCTTAGTTCAGACTATTTTGATTTAGTTGTGGTTCCCTAACTTATGGAAATAAGGAAACTGGAAACCTGACCCTATACTATATAAGGGAAGGTTAAAAACTTGGAAGCCTCAAGTACGACCATGAACAGTACCCCTATCAATCCAATCTATCTCATCAGTAAAGAAAATTAAAAAGGAGGTAAACCTCTGTAAGACTTAAACTCTCCGATAACACATGCCTGAAACTCTTCACACCAGGTCGTTATTGGGGGGGAGCATTCCTCTCACAAGATCAACTGTTTTCTCTGAGGTACAAGTACTGGAATAGACGAAACTTCTATAGTTCTCAGTGGTTCCAGTTCCGCGTAGTTTCCGTTCGGTGCAGACGTCGGCAGTGGTTCCTCCTGGTCTTTTCTCAGTGCATATGCACTGGCCCGTGTCAGGTGCGTCCGCCCCCCCTGCCCCCGGAGATCTTACCCCGGGTGGCGCGACCTGTTGCAGCTGCTTCTGGCAACCTTTGTTTTAGGAGAACGACGGCCTAGAAGTGGTATCGGCCTTCCAACCGCGGCTTCCTGTGTTTGGGTGGCGCGGCCCCCGGAACCGGTGTCTCTTTCCACCCGCATACGTCGTTGCCTAGGGGGAGAGGCGCGAATATTGGCGCGGGTGTTTGATTTCCGCACTCTCCCGGGTGCGTCCGTACTCCGAACGCGTCCCGGGCCACGGCGCTAGTAGGTTTACGGCCTTGAAGTTACCGTTTACGCCTAGCGGCCTCTACTGAACTCACTTCCTACACCGCGAAAGTAGGGGTGTGGCTCTAAAATCCGTTTGAATGCCGAATCACCATCAAGTGATCGCCTAGTTATAGTTCGCCTCCTGCGTACGTTTTTTACTTTTGCACCACCACCACCACCAAAATCAACATCGCCCGCGACAGCCAACGGATATCTAACCATATCCATCGCCCCTGTCGCGGCGCCCAACATAGCCTTCAACCACCATCTCAACGACAAGGCATCAGCTCAGAAGAAGATGGGCACCTTACAACACCACAGTTAATGTACATCAGGGTCATTGACCCCAACAGTCAACTCTTCGCGTTACACCACCTATGGGACAACCCAACAAGTCAAGATTGCCAGAAAACATCTAACGACGCGTCACACAACCGTCGCAACCTTCGCCAGCAACCGACGCCTTTTCTCCAACATCAGAAAGCCCTAGAACGAGAATTCCATCAAGCCCCGCTTACGAGGGACCGCCTACCAACATCACTTCAGGTACAAATTCCAAACCGCGCAAAACAATACATTAGACAGGTGAACCCGGACGTTACCGGCTTAACATCTATGCTGCCACCGGCCTTCTTCGCGCCGCTACAAGTCATGGTCTACCATTCCATCGTCAGGTCAGGTACCAATAAATGCAAACAATGCACGTATTTTGCCTCGCAACCAATCAACCACATCCATCAGGCTGAAGAAGCTTTAGAATAAAGCTTATAACGTTCTCCTGCCTTCGGCGGGAAAATAACACTGAACTCAAGTTTCAGTGGTTCCTTTGTTTTCTATATTGCACCTATTTGTTTACTGTTATAGCTGTTTTCTTTAATTAAGATTTATTTTTATTTTTATTTTGTTTTACTTTAACCTTTTTGTTTATTGCACTTTTGTTTGGACTGTGAGTAAAATAAAACAACAGTGTTTCGTTTTACCGAGTCTGGGGTTGAGAAAGAGTTTGGGATTCTAAATAATCTTAGAGATTTTTAAGAAGGTGCTGCTGCTGCTGCTGGCTGATTAAGGTGACTGGATACAACTTCTGCTTGGATTTACGGAGCTCGCTGGGTGAATGTTTGGTGGTACTGCTGCTACGTTTCCCTGATGCTTCTTGGCTGGGTGAACTAGAGTCACTGCGGTGCTTAATGCGTGCATGCGTTAAACGTTAAAAGCCTCCAAATGTGATCAAGTATTTAGGAATGTATCTCTCTTGAGTCATCAATCAGCTAAATTGGATGATATAATGATGGACAACCATAAGTCCTAATGCTGGTGGTGGGTGTCAAGAATTCGTGGTTGCAGTGGAGTTGTCCGGTTGTCCAATTGTCTAGGTATTGGTAAAACTTTGAACCACCAATACTTGGATAGACGAAACAGTTGCTGTGCGAGCTCGAGAGAAACCACCAGGCGGCGCGAACCAGTGGCGAAACTGCAGTAATGGCCTGAACAATGATAATAATAAAAATGTTTTTTTCAGAAGTTGGTGATGGTTGGTGATATCCTCTGCTGTGAACCTGGAAAAGAAACAACAAAAACTGGTCTTAATGTTATGGGTGTCTGTGTGTTTGCGGAGAATCTTTTAGTAGCAGATTAGTGTTGCAGGGTCTAACGGAGGGCTTTTTCAAAAGCGTCAATGGTGTTTCCTAGATATATGAAAGGAAACTTGTCTTTGCATTTTACTCCTCTTGACTGAATTCTAACGGATCAGTATATCAGTTAAGATTTATGGCCCGGTGTACATTGACACGGAGATTCAAACCGGGCATCTATTGGGGCACTTTGGTTAGATCGCACACCTGCTCCAAACTATCCAAACGAAACATCTCCAGCATAGACCCGTTTCTCTTTTTGTCGAAGACGCTATATTTGGTAGGATTTGAAAATACAGAAACTTAGGTTTTGATAGTTGATAAAGTGCTCGACGATCCAAGGCGGCTTTTTATTATCTGAGATCCGAATATGCTGTGGACGGAGCTGTGGATTGGTCAATGGAATTTTCCAATTGATGATTTGTGTGGTTATTGTAGTATGGAATGTCGTCTATCAGCTAAATGCTCTGACTGGATCGCTTTCATTATTGCCGAAAGGTTCACAAGTTAGCTAAAATGTTTACGCGAAGGTTTCGTAAAGCAAGCAGTTCAGCAAAATCGAGAGGTTATGCATTGATATTTCAATTTCAAGCATTTTTCATCCACTCTTCTTGTATATGCCCCAGACCTGCAGAATATCCTCGAGAACTTTCATTTCTGTCCCATACCCATCAACAATTTAACTTTTAGAGGTTCGATACTAGGAGTAGCCCAACAAATTCCTTATCCGACAGACGTCATGCTTTTTTTGTATCAAGTGCTTCAAGAGCATCGAGAAGTTAAGACGTCTCTTTCCATACCGTTCTCTAGATAGGCGAGACAGTTGGGATGTCTTGCTCGTCTTGATTACCGTTGAGCATTCCCGTGCACGGGCCATTATGCTGCCTGAAAGAGACTGGAATTCGGAGACGAAAGCTAGATTACCTCTATGTTTGAAGTATTGGTACTATTGCGTTTTGTAAAGTTAAGATCAAACCGCGTAATTACAGCCTATATAAGAACTTGCTTACCGAGCAGACTCGCCATCATGCAGAGGCTTTCAAACTTCCACAATGGAGTAAAGATGAACCTAACTTTTTGTTATTAATTATTTGCCTTTTTCAATTTTGGATGATTTTCAGTTTAGTAAACATATCAAAACCAGGTCTTTGATACTTCAAAATTCTTTTAACCAAATGCTTTCAATTTAGGTTTTCCAAGCATGTCAATACTCACAAATCGAAAGCTTCGTTGCTTTTTTTAATTTCAGTATACGATCTTTGCTAAAATTTTAATTCCACTTTATTTTTAATGACCCCATTAAATAATAAATTGAACCAATCGCTAGAACTTACCTTGAATTTTTTATTTCTGTCTAGATTTTTCTGAAATGTTTTTAACTTTTTTCCTTATACTTACTGGTTGCTAGATGTAATGGCCTTGACTTAGTAGAAGTATACTCACAGTGATTCAGCTTTTCAAGAATTCAGAAATTGTTGTATGGCTTATTATATACAATACACGGTGGTAATTCGCAATTTATGTTTACTTTACTAGATTGTCCGTCTATTTTTATATTTGTTGATTTGTTCGAGTGTGAGCAGTACAAATCCGATGCAAGCTTGCTCTGTTTTTGCTGTTAAATAAAGAATGAAGGTATACACTATAGCAAGATCAAATTTTGATATTTATTGAATTTACTGAGATTCTTAAGACAACAAGCAGCACCAAAACGTTCCAGAGAAACAATCTATCTGTCATTCATCTCAAAGAACTTGTTCTTAAATATTTTAGCAAACAAAACAATACGTTAATAAATTGTTTTAGGTTTGAATTTTTAAATATTCCCAAAAAGATAATCTAAAGCTATATATGTATGGGTATGAGATTGATTGAAGAAGTTCTCTCTCTATCTATTTCTTCTAATTTATCTTTGTCTCATTTTACAGATAAATAGAATATTTATGCAAATAAACGTTAAGACAAATTTTCAGTGAAGATAAAAAATGCAAAACCGGCAACTCACTTTTTTCTTGTTTTCGTTGAGATTTATTTTAAGCCTTGCCTACTTATAGTGGTTTTTACTTTTTATGCGTATTTAATTGAAGAATAAACCAAGCAACCATCATGATTTCTCTTTTATTCACAAACAAGTATAAGTAGTAGACACTGGAGAAAAACCCACATTCAGTAATTCTTTAACAAAAACATCAAATATTTCTTTCTATTTATTTCTATATTTCTAATTTTAACAAGGTAAGAATGCAATTATAGCAATAAGGAATTTCTACAAGTTTTTCTAGAATTGTGTATTATGGTTATTATCTAAGCCGCTTATTATTTCTTTACCGTTACAGTACAAAATTATATAAAAATCACGTTATGCCCATATAAATATTTCGCATACTCTGCGTGATACGTTAAAAAACGAGATTTATTGACGTGTAAGACACTTAATAGATACCAATTAACATTAATTATAACGTTTCATAATTTTCAAATGACAAAATTAGATTATAAGATTTGATTAGCCATAAAGAAAATTAAAACGAAGTGTTCAACGAAACAGAAAATATTTTGGTCCAGCAAACACATATAAAACTAGCTTTTATAGTGCAAGTAACGATTTTCATCCTAGCAAAAGGAAGTTGAGCAATTCCAGCAAACCGCAAATCAAGGTTGAACTAAACTGCTTGTTAACTACAGATATCACTACCGGCAGAATTTGTTGAAGAAAGTCTTTTGTTAAACTGTGTTTATTTTTAAGAAACCGTTCTTTTTTAGCATTTTTAGCATTAAAGGAAAACTGTTAGTCTACGCTGTAATTATAGGTTTTAAGCGATTCAAGCTTCGGTGCAGAAGAAATTGAGAATCAATTTGTAACAGATTCTCGCCTATAAAAAAAAGACGAGAACCAGTCATATATGCAGTAAAAATTAATATATGTTTTCATTAACGGCAGTTTTAATCCGGCATGAAATATGACACCTCTTTTTACAGCTCCCGTAACTGTACAGTTTTACACATAGAGGTGTTTCGTCTCATAAATGGTTTTTATCGAGGGGATCAAACAAAATTAATATCAGACCATGCCAATTAACACTTGTAATTTAGATAGAAGGAAAAAACATTAAATCTAAATTTCTTTTTTTTCTTATACTTCATAAGATAACTGATAGAATTATTAAGATGCATTTAGAGCTTAATTAATTTTAATACCTTATGGCTCCCTGTGGTGTAATACTCTTATAGAGAAGTTTAACTGACTATACCATGGCATGACTTTTTTTATAATGCTATACTTATATTTCTTAGAAAAATTTGATGTTTGAATATTAAATTCCGATACTGATATTGGGCATTTTGCCTTCTTTTACATTAATCACAACTACGTATGCATAGGTACCTGTTTGTTATGTGTGGTACTCGTTTTAAATAAAAATGAAAGTTCTTACTGTTAGAAGAATTCTCATTTCTATAGGCCTGCAGTTGTTTTGACCACTTTTAAATTTAACTCGGCTTCTTTAAGTAGGTTCTTTTTAAATTTTCTCTACTGGTTTACACCTGCTGACCTAGTTTGTCAGAGACCACGTTTTCATTGCTGTATCACTTCCTTCCTGTTTGCTTGTTTATCTTGATGTGCTTTATTTGAACTACATCTTATTATACAGTAGAACAATTTTTATTTACACTTTAAATTTCTATCAATACTTTGGCAGCAACATAGCTAATACCGGTTGGTGGCCATTGGTCGTGGTTTCATAATTTTATTTGATTCTAGAAATCTTCTATTTCAGCGCTAAACTCTTACATATCTGGCTGCTATTGATGTCTAATCAGAGGCATCTCAAAATAGGTTGCCTCCACTGTTTACAATTGCAAGTTTTCAGCCAAATACTTTCGTTTTCAATTAATACATTACACTATACATGGTCTTGTTCTCCTTTCTTTAGAAAAAACTAAATCTAGACTTAAATTAGTGAAATGTTTTATGTTAGCATTAAGGAAACCAACAGAATCTTCTTAGAGGTTTTTTCTGACAACTACATTATTCGTTCCATTAGAAAGGTTTTGTAAATATCTGGAAGTTATTCCACATTTTTGTTAATTGAATAAAGAAATTTTGTAAATTTTTATAACTTTTGAGTCATTGCAAAGCCCTCATTATACTTTTATATATTTCTAGTTTAGATTAGATCTCTTTTTGCTATTCGGTGTGTTCCTCAAGGTTCTCATCTGTCTTGTCCTTACAGCTTAGATTTCGACAGCGTTAAGCTTTTCACTGTCTATATAGAGACCGATACTATTATTTCAAAGCAGTTTACATGGAAATCGCTTTATTTTTAAACATCACTTTTGATGGAGTTTAGTCAAACAGGTTAAATGTCTTGGGCTTTAGCCTTAACAGACACTTAATCAAACTTTCTTTATTTTTATTTATTTTATTTTTCGTTGCTCTCTTAAATTTTAGGCATTGTGCCCACTAGTGGGCCTACTCGACAATAATTTATTTTTTACCTATTCTGTAAGTCAGACAAACAAGGCATATATCTTTTCATCCTAAAATGATGTCGATTCAAACTCAAAAGCACTTATAGAGTATTTCGATTAAAAGAATTAATCTGTTTGAGCCATAATAATCGACGGAAAGAACTCTGACAGTTTTCCAAATTAATGACTTTATGTGTTCAACAACAAAATATTTGCAAAACTTCTAAATTCTAAACAGGTTAGCACAGATGTCTATGATTTCTAATACTTATTGTTAAAATTGAAATCTTGATTTTATTTTTATTAGCCAATAGTTATACTAACTAAATACAAACATTTGGACAGAATAAAGTAAGTATACTAAGGCCACAATTTAAAAAGAGAAAATTAAATAAGGTGAGAGGCTCATTGGGCAGTGTCCCCAACTGGAACCACGAGACTCATCATTTTCTCCACCAATATCTAACACACATAGCTTACACAGGGTGTCACGCGACTCGACTCACATAGCTTAAAGGTTTATTCCTTAGGTAATTTCAAGTCGAAAATGCCTAATACATATATGTCCGAAACTCAATAATAAAGGAGTAATGGGCGATATTAAATTTAAAAGAAAATGCGCAACACTTTAGCATAACATTGTGTTTCATTACTAATAAATATTTTTAACACAAAGTTAATTATAGTAATTGTTTAAAGTATCTTCCCCCTTCCTAAATACACATTCTGGCTCTTGTTATAATTGAAGAGGTATAGTTCATCTGCACACAGCATCACGGTCGTCCAGAAAGCTCAAATTACAAATTATTTTTATGTTAAACGATTTCAGTTGTTTGTTTCTTCTACATATTAGCTTGACATGTTAAGCTGTACAACAGCAACATTTGAATGTATCAAATCTTTTTTATTTCTTTTTGGAACTTATTTTATTTGACCTATATTGCAAACCGTGGTGGGTTAACACTTGGCAGGCAGGTAGCCGCTTTATAATACTTTTACCTGCATCGTTTATCTTTCTAAACATAAATGAATAGGAAAAGGATGCATACAGTAACACAACTAACGAGTACACGTTTATGGCTGGCATAATATAGAAAGCATAGGCTAAAGGGAAATAGAAGATTTAAAGTTTTGGTGGACTTATGCACTCAGGATAATCCTAAACGGGTCTAAATTTAAAAATTGAACTATAGCTCTTTGAAGAGTGTGAGGCTCCGCCCTTATGGATGTTGCTGCAGCCAAGATCTTATGAAGTAATTCATCTCTAATGTGGAATTTTTCGGCATAAAGTAAACTCTTCATGTATTTCCAAAAGATAATAATACAGAGGCATTAGGTCTGGTGACCTTGGTGGCCAGGGAACTGGACCTCTTCTTCCAATCCACCAGTTAGCAAAGTTGTTATTTAGATATGTTGTTACATTTCTACCAAAATTAGAAGGTGCACTGTCCTACTGCAACCACTTGTTTCCTTGCTCTTTAGAATCCATAAATAAAGTGAATGCCGGCATATTCTTGATTTGAAAACTATTTATTGTACGGAAAATGCTATCGCCTATAACTCCTTTACTATCGAGTTTCGGACATATATGTATTAGATATTTTCGATTTGCAATTACCTAATCTATGTCATCTAGAACAATTTGAGAAAACTAAAATCTTTTTAAGTTTCTAGTCATAAAGTTCGTTGAAAACATTTGAGCACTGAAATAATAAATGGTTACAATTTGTGTTGATAGTCAGAAGAGCTGTGTTGTGAACAATTTCTAAATTGCACTTTGAAATGTATTCTTGGTAAAAGTGTTTGACCAAGAGGTGACAGAAGAGGCAACACAAATAATTGTGACAGAAATTTGTCCAAAGATATCTATTAGAAGCTGTGACATCAGATATCTCTTTTGGTCGTAAGTAGATTTACGTTTTTCTTGACATGCTGTTGATGAATTCGTGCACGGCGGCGCCAAAATGAGTAAGAGCAAGACAAGTTTGAAGGTGTGTAGAAAGGTGTTTTCTTAAACGTTTTGAACAATATCTTGAACATTTTTTCTAGTTACAGCTGGTTGACTATCTCATCAGTCTTTAACTTGATTAATACAAAAGATGTTTCAAACCATGGCTGAACCAAGAATATGCAGTTGAAGTTAACTAACCACAATACCTATAATCAAGAAAAATGTCCAAAAGATTCTGATATTATTTCCTAAACAGTTGAATTTGAAGCACATAACCCTTTTTGGACGTTTTCTACTACCAGTCAGAATTCTTTTTTGGTCCAAAGTATGACAATGTCACAATTAAAATTTGTATACAGCTAAGTAGAAGAGTATTCTAAACTATTTCAGTTTATCTAAAATTGGTAGATAGAAAGAAAGATTATAGAACGCAGAATTTGGTTGTAATAAGACAAGGAATGCATTAGAACAAACTTTTGCTGGTTGATGTTGATTAGATTATTGATTACCATACCTATTAGTAAAGTTAAACTGTAAATAAATATTTTAATTTATAAGAAATCGTGATATTTTAGTTAACTACTTTTTATTTCTTTCTGTAATGCCTAGAACTACCAAAGGTCATTGTGTGAATTTTTGCAACTGAACGCAATTTTAAAATTTCTTATGCAATTAAAGCTAACTAGCTAACTAGTTTAACTGCTAATTTAGATATCTCCACATTATTAATCAACATATTCGATTTTCTTTCAAAAACAGAAGGTATCAATACCTTTTGCAATTATGGTCATACAGACTTACTAAAAAACCTTACCAGTAAAAATCAAACTGGAGACGTTAAGATCTACTAGAAGCCAGACAACTAAAGTCAGAATCTTTTAGTTTTCTTGAACTACTTACGCGTATAGCAACTATAGCAGGTATACCTTTAGCCTGAAACTTATTTGGGGACCCTTTTTAATAGATGCATTTGTGCAAAGCATTTTAAAATAAAGATCCATTCTATGAAATGTTGGATATCAGGTCTAAAATGTCTTTTTGAAAATGACTCTCTATGGACTCAGGGGCAAGTCAAAATCGGTAGCAGATATTTTGCCAGAATTATTTGCTCCTAATTTCTATATTATCACAATAGGGCTTCGTCAAAATGAGTATTTCCACAAATACTACTTACCCCAAAATGTGGTTAGGTCACTCTTACTTTCCCTTATCAAACTTTTTCAGTATGACAAGTATTGTCAGATTGACAGACAGACTGTAAGTCTCATATTACTGGAAGCGTACACAATGTATATATGGAAAAACCTAAAACATTTGTAAATGTATTATGAAGAATATGGGAATGATAGAGAAGAAAGAAGCTAAATTTCTTTAGTGGTATACTGGAGCTTGAAATCGAAAGTTCTATTGAAAATATGTTACTGAATGTCAGCATAGCATGGTTAACTTTAGAAAAATGTAACTTATAAATTTGCAAACAAACTAAAAGCAATTCACACCTGGTATTAAAAAGTTTTTGTGGACTTCTCCAATTTGCTATTTGAGAACTTAATTATGGTGCTTTTCATGTTGTTTGCTGTTTATGTTAGAAGTCTATGATTGTATGGTAGAGCCGTTCGGTTGAACTCTTGAATGTAGTCTTTGTTTTATATCGAACAACTTTGTACCAATACTTGTTATTTTCAGATTGATTATTAGCGAGTAATGTGTACCCTCCTGCTAAGAAATAACTAACCCACTTCGGGCTAGAGCTATTTTCAGTATTATATCCGTATTGTTTTATTGCTTTAAAGTTTTATAGTACCTGATACATATTCACAATATTAATGATATTTCGCATTTTAATCGATAAAACAATAATGAAATTTTATAAATATTCACACACACATACTTAAAACGCGGAAGATTAGAAAACCTTGCATTTATAATGAACAACGTATTTAATAGAAAATTTACGAGCTTGAATTCGTATTTAACATTAGCATACGAGTATTTCCTATATGCGTAGGATGTGCGACAAGAAAACATGGTAAAATATGTAAAATATCCAAAAATGGTATTTATAAAAATCTGGATGAAATTTCAAAAATCTAACCTAGTCAGGCAAAAAATCCTAAAAGGTATTTGACATAAAAGGCGACAATTTTATCTTTGAATAGTAATCTTTGCATTAATGTTGCTGCTATTATAAATCTAGGATTTTCATTAATCATATTTTGCAATTTTTATCTGATATTAATTTAAATATTAGCCGTAATGCCTGTATTTCAAGCAAGAGTGGTTCTAGTTATAGACACTTGTAAAATATGCCCAAGGAAGAACGTAGGCTGTGCAAGTTATTAGTAACCTAATACTGTATTAGATTAATGTGAAAATAAAAAGTAATGTAAAATCAAACTGGTTTTTCTTATAAATGAAAGAAAAAAGGTCGTTCTTTAAATTTATGAATCGGATGCCCAATAATTAAATATCACAACCGAATTTTGTCAAATTAAAAATGTATTGAAAATGATATAACACGGTTTGCAGTTTTGGTAGATATTAGAAATTAAAGTTTTTAATTTATACGTCTTGTTGACTTGATTCGTGGTGGTCTCACTGAGGTTGGTAACTTTTTATATAAAATTATTTAAATTATGTCTCAACTCATTTGACAGGTTTCACCTATTGTTTAAAACAATAAATATATCATTTTTTATGATTTTTATTAGTGAAGCTTTCTTTTTACAGGTTGTATTAACATTTTCATTCTCCAAATGTAGGTTTTGATGACCTATAAAAAAATGAGACGTATTATATATACTATTTATTATTATTACTATTATCATTTAAAGACCTGTATAGCAAAGCTTGCTTTTTTTCTCTTGAATGAACAGAGCACGTTTTACAAGGACAAATAAATAATCTTCATATAGTTAATAGAATAGTAAACTTGTTAGAGTATGTCCAGTTTTCCATTATTCTATTATATACTCCATTATGCATTCTATTATCTCTTTGGGCGTAGGTGGAAGAGCATATGGCAATACGGAAACGTCTTAAGTTCTCACTGAACTCTATCCGTTTATCGTAATTTATGATAATCACCTCACTTACCATTACAAAGATGTATCTCCTCTACAAGTACTTAAACTTGTGCTAAAGAAATGTTTGTCTGAACCTGAACTGTGCCGTTAGCGAAGTTCAAGTTCAAAAGGCTAGACTTATTTATTCGGAATAAATTGTAATCTTCTTTTTCGTGTACTAACCATCAAACTTTATTGTTTGTGAATTTTAATAGAGAACTGTTATGTCTGCAAACGTTCGAATATGTATACAATACGGTACTCCATCGTAAATAACCAAGCATGTACTTGAGCATTTTAAAATATTCGTTCCAGGCAAGAGATGATAAAAATTACTAGACATTAAGAATAGGTACTGTTACTGATATACATATATTAATAAATATTATACTTGTATATAATTTCAATAGAGAAAAAAAATGAATTCATCGTTATTATCTTGCTGAAACAATGAATATTAAATCACTTACTCTTTTTATGCAAGACAAGAAAAAAGTGTGCTACATTTAAACAAGATTATAGAGATTATGTGCCAAAATATAAAACAAAGAGATCTTTAAAAACAAAAAAACAACAGAAATTCGTTTAATGTTAAGTTAATGGTATTACCGTCCGGTTCGTAATTGATGCAAAAAACTATACTGTGATGATATTTAAGAGTCACGTTGGATCAGGTGAATATTTTTAAGATCCATCTAGAGAGATTCATCTGTTTATTGCTTCAAATTTTATAATTATCTTCCTTTCTAGTTAGGTTAATTTCTTATAAAATCAAGTGATCTCTCTCACATTTCGATGATACATGACAATCACGAATCTAACGATTAATTTTGAATTAGCGTTGAGTATGTAAACTGTGTTGCGCGGAAAATATAATAGAATCTACCCCGCGAAAGATTTCTTAGGTTGTAAACTCAAATCTCTTTTTTAAAGTTTTGTATACGTTCCAAAATCAAATTATAAAAATCCCTTTAGTTCTAATTTACAGATTTATCAAAGAATTTTTCTGTTTAGTATTTATGTAACATATTGGAGATGTTAAATGCTGCGACTTTAAAACTTCTGTTTTGTTCGCAACTTTTGAAAAAAGAAACAGCTTGAGCAAACTATAAAAACAATCTTTCAACTTATCATTAAAGTCCATGAACTCATACTCAAATAATTTTCCCCTAAAAGCATACGAAACAGAAGTCGATCAGTTTTGGTAGTTTTCTATAGGATCCGCCTTCAGAGCGTCAACAATCGTCCTTAAATACCTAACCATCTAGTTTCCCGATATTCTTAATATCTGATAATCAAATAGACCATTTCCACACTGCAGTTATATGGTAACTAATAGTTTAAGATATTCGAAGAAAACAAGTACACCATTGTCGCCAAGGCCGGCCTTAGATGTTCAGCCAGTGAGACGACTATCTTAGGCTGCAGATATTGGTAAATTGCGTATTTGAAGACTTTATAAAACAAAAAAGAAGGCTTTATGCAAAATCTAGACTGTCTGTTTTCTTGTTCTTACACCGATGCCTTTCCTCTTTGTTGGTTGTAGAGGGTATTGTGTTATCAGAAAACGTAGGAACAATTTCTTCCAAATGCTCGAAATGATCTTCTCCACTACGCTATTTAATAAATACTGATTTTGGTCTAATTGAACGTACATTTTATTCATCACCCTATTTTTATTTTAGATCAATGGTGGGCGTCAGCAAGGAATCCTGCACCTTTCACAAACTTGCAAAAAGGTAGTGTTTGTGTATGTACACTGTATCGTGCATACGTAAAATTGTTAACTCTGTAAGATCAAGAAAAGAGTTGCCTAGTAAGAATGACTGATTTAGATAATTAAACTAAAACTGCAGTAAAAGCTCTTTAGCTCAGATAATCTACAGATGCTTGATGAAAACTAAAAACAATGTCTACCCAGGTTTGGCCTCAGGGCTAGTTTTGGACAGGCAAGGCCAAATGATTGAACTTTTTGGCTGGTAACATAATAGGCCTTTGGTGAGCTGTCTTACCTTCTGAGTCTTTTTGAATTGATTTTTATGAACCAGCTAAATTATTGGAGCCGATGAAGGTTTTCTTTTTCAGACGCTTATTTCTTCTTCAAGTCTTCAGGATCAGAAAACCATGGATAAATGTTTACTTTAATAAAGACATTAGTCTTTATAAGTATTAGTCATACATAGGATTTTTAAAAATCTACACTCAAAATAACACCTCACTCAGCTGCGGGTTTTACAAAACTCGAATTCTTTTAAAATTTTAAAAAGTTCTTAGAATGCGCCCGTAGGGAAGAGGAAAGGACCAAAACCACCAATGACACTATGATAATTTTGAAAAATCAATTTTATCTTGTAGAATGTGCCGATTTTGCCTTTGAACTTTAATAGCAATCATCTTATTTGTAAGACTGAAAAGAAATGCGTTATTCTATTTATGAAAACGCCTTCTATTACAATTTATGTAGGGTGCCAAAAGTCTGAATCACTTAATCCTGAGGCTGGCCCTGATTATGACCATCCGGGTTTATTCAAAGGTGACCAAAATTCGATATTCCAATATACCCTGGCATACCTCATTCATTTGAATAACATTCAGGAGAAAAAAAACCTCAATACGAATTCTTGTTTCGAGATAGGAAAAGACATCCCTCCTGATCAATCAATCAAATCAAAAAGCCTTTAACAATTTCTTCACTAGGCTTCGTCTGCTACATTCTTAAATCTCGCAGCCTTTCGCTAATATTTGGTATTCTCGGGAATTTTCGTATTTGACAAAAGTTGGCTATGTTCGTTTTGGCATAACCTCCAGCGGAGAAACAAACATTAAATCCAGTGGGTTTGTAGTTCTTTCTGATTTTTTTTTTTAAATCAACTCACGTACACTTATAGGATAGAATTCTAGCTAGTTTCAAACTAGTCCTTTTTTTTGTTCTCCCCACATTACAAGGGTTGTGGAAGTAGCTGTTACGCTATTGAATTAGGTACAATAAAAATTTATTAGTCTTATTAGGGCATGAGTCGCTATTGCTATAACAGCCTAGTCTTTTTACCAGATTTGAAAAGAGTATCTCACACAGCCATATGCATCATGATGAGCTAAAAATAGGAAGTTGCAGGCATGACCTTGACATACCTACTTTTACTTATAAAATATTCTTCTTATACAGTGTAACATTTTATTAAAAATTGAAAATCAAATAGACGTTTCAGGATTTTTGAAGCAGTTAACAATTTACAATTCAAAGTAGTTTTTAAAAGACAAAATATGTCTTCACATCAACATATAGCATTGTTAAAATAAAATTCCGTAAACGAATGTTGGGAATTAATTTTATTTATTGGAAAATACGTATGTTATCCTTGGAAAGTGCCTAATTGTTGTGGAAAAAGCATCTTTCGCATTATTCCAGGAGTGTGGGGCTTTTTGAGTGCGACTAGATTCTTCTAAATCTTTTAAACTGATAATTGAATTTTAAGTTTTCTTGGTTTTTCTTCGATACTTCATAAATAACTTTAAATATTATGCCTACTTTTCATGTGATTGTAATCGAATTATGATATTATATGTGGATAAAGCCTTTATGTTAGCTTCGTTTTCTTTGTAACGTCTATACTTTAGATGCTAATTTGTATTACTGTATGGTTTTGCTTCATCTGCTACCCATTTAAAGCCGTCAACTAGCTATTCCGGTGCATCCACATTATTTGTATTCATTGTAATATCTTCACTTTGTGTTACTGTAGCTAGAACTTCAGTAAAGATAGTGCCGACAGAGATAATACCATACGTATATCAACCCCAAGTTTGTAGTACATTTACAACATAGTTGTAAGAATTGGAAAATGATATCGCATAATTGTAACGACCTTTTGATTTAAAATGTAAAGTTAAACTATTCTAGACAAAACTAATGATTTAACGGTTTTTTACAATACACATAATCACATGACAACTTCATTATCAAGACTTCTCTCACAAAGGCCTTATTTACAACAGTTTTTATTTTTCAGATTTTCCGTTATTCATTAAGGTGTTAACAGACATCTAACAATGGTGCATCCATCTTTTCAGCAAAGGTACGTATGCAATACATAACACAATCTTGATTTCCGCCTTGATCATAATTAAAAGCAGCTATTAATCAAACCAAGTGCTAAAGTTATAGGTGATATTAAATTAATTTTTCGCTTAAGGTTTATTTACGAGACAAATTTTATAGTATATTATGTCATGCAATCACAGTGATTATATTTGTTTTATTATTACATAATGTTTTTTAAACCATATACACTTTTTTTTACTAATAATCAAGTTGCTAAATAATCATATTTAACCTTATTTGGATTTGCCCACGCGCGTACCTTGAAGTTAATCAAAGGCAAAAGCGACTATAATTTAAATCTAAATAACAATTAATAAAGCAAACGTATTTAACAACAATATTATGGTTGATATAAAATTTTATATTTGGTAAGAATTTAGAATAATGTGCCCGAATTACAAAAAGCTTAACCGCACCTTCTTTGATTTTCTTTAATTGGAAATTGAGCAGGTTTGGTTATAATTTCAAGATCATTTTATGATTATTATTGGAAATAAACTGCCTCTTTTTAAATTAAGAATTTTGTTCTTTGTGTTGAGATTTGTTCCTAATATAAAAACAAAATATGTTTGAAATAACTGAAACAACACGAGTCAGTTGAGTCTTATTATTTGTCACATCACAAAAAATCTAGTACTGTGTAAAAGAGGTGTTACCTCCCAAAAAGAAGCTTTCATAACAATTACTATTAATTACCCTCATCTTTGCTAGTTAGTCTACCTAATAATTATGTAAAACTTCTAATAAAAACTAAATTATTTTTTAGCCAGTTGCATTGATGATAGCAAGATGTGGTATAAACATGCACTTTCCCCCATGGGAAGTACATAAAATAGCATAAATATATAAATCTAATTTCAACGTTCAATTTGATTTTAATTTTCTAGTAAATTGCACTTTCGCTTAGTTAGTACAAGGATAACGACCATTTAAAAATTATTATTACTTACACTTTTAATTTTTGCAAAATATTGAGTAACATTAATGGAAAAAAATTTATCATTAACACAGTGCGGTCATTAAAACACAGAAACGATTTGTATTACATTTATCAAGAAGCGAAATATATTAATCCAATTACCTACACTTTTAATAATGCTATTAAAAGTAATCAAGCAAATATATGTAGGCATCAATAAAGAAATTCTCATAAGGATGTGTAAATGTTGAGAAAATGCCTTAAAGGATTATATAATAAGCGCATTCTTTTAACAAAAAAGCAGAGTTTTCTATAAAAAAGACCGTTATTTTAAAAATTGCTAACATATTTATAATCTTTGCAAAAGTTTTTCTTACAAATTTTACAGTTTGTTTTCGGCTACATCAATGACATTAAGATACTTTAATGAATTGGAAACTAGATGTAGTTTTACTAATTGACAGTCGACGAAAGAACAAGTTTGGCAATAAATTACAAATGAAGTGATAAACAAAAATATTAATGAATATGTTCTGAATGAAACAGAACTTTTTTATCTATATTTTGGTAAAATATAAAAAATTAGGAGTTCTTGTCAGCACAAGGTTATGAATTACGATTTATTTAGTTTTATTATTCATCAAATGTTGATACTTTCATGGTATTTTAAAAAGCGGTGTACACTCAAAGACTTTTTATGATCCGACGCTATTTGGCAGTAATAGCAAAATATTTTAAACATCATTATTAAGGTTTGCTTTTCTTTATTTTGTTTCAAAATTCAAAATATATTGAAATTTCTTGCTGATACTTATCACTATCTCCACCGTTATCGCCTATTAAATTGAGCTACTTGTTCCTACACCAAAGATAATAAACAAATATGTCCCTATGTAATCTATAAATACCGTCAAGATTTCACTAATTTTATCTCAGCAAGATAAACTTTATGACAGTCTCTAAACAATTAAGACTTTCGGGCAACATCTGAGTTGACCTCATTTCATGACATTTCTCAAACAAAATCACACAAACTATCATAGTTGTAAGTTTGTAAGACAGTTGGTATTGAGAATAGTATTTGCTAAATTGCTCAGTGACATTTTTCCTTTAAGTTTGGGAAGGACATTTTTGTGTTTTTGGCAAGAAATCTTAAGCATGATATAGTTTGAATTTTTTCATACCAATTATCAGAATATCGATCTATCAGTTTGTATTTGCTAATTTTGACTAATATTAAATCATCTCAAAACATCTGATAACAGTTTTCATTAAATCTTGCTTATGAAGAAGATGTGGCTATCGACACTGCTTACACATAATTGACATAAATTTTTTATTCTGCTTGGTAAGTTAGAGTGGTTAGAGTGTCACTTAGATCTTAGAAACGCTTATTTTTACAATTCTGATATGGCACCACAATAGTAATACTATGCTAGAATGGCAGTGTGCAATAGCAGCACATATCAGATCTGCAATTCTGTTGCTTTTAAAAATAGTTAATGATGCCCAAGAATTTTTCAACTTTTAGCTGCTACTTGTTTGCCTTCATCTCATTATTTAATTTCTCAATAAAAGAATAAAATAATTCTAATCTAAGGTATACGTATTTTGATAAAACCTGTACTATTTCAAATATGAAAACAAACTGCGTAGTTAGAAAACCACTGTAGAGAGGCTTTCGTGATCTGTAAGATTTCCAAATGCTCTTTCTTGGTTTTTCTCGAAAAGTGCTTTATATTGCCAAGTACTCTGATTGGAATATTTCCAATCTATTTAATCTAGTCTTCTACCTTAATTGTTTACTTTAGTGTTTTTTGGAAGACCTTCTATCCAGTCGCAGATATCTCTTACAATTTTTAACGAATGGTTCCGCTTTTCTCCTCGAAACGCAGTTGTTCTTCTTTGCGAGTAGATTTTTAAAAGTTTTCTCTTTCTTTACGATATGGTTCCACTCAAGACAGTTGCATTGTTTTGTATCTAGTAAGTTTTTTCGACCTTTCTACCCAGGATTAGCATGCATGATGCATTATCATGTTCTACAGAAAGTAACCCAGTTTCGCAATTATTTCCCGCAAGCAATCCTCTAGACTACTCTTCAGCAACTTCAAATGTATAAATAAAAATCTGGCGCGCCTGATTTGGCTCGACAAGATCTTTTCGGTATCTTTCAGATTATTTGAGTTTTTAAACTGGACTTTTGATCAATTCTGGGCTTTCGTTTGAAATTACATAACTTATTTCTTTGCTGTATGCGCAAAACTGGATAGTAAGCTAGTTGTAGAAGCACAGAGCAAACGAATTTAGCTCGCTTTATCTTTGCCGCGTTTTTAAATAAATAACTGAGAATAAGAACCGTATCGAGTATTGACTAAGCCTCACTTAGTTTCTTCTTTCGTTTTGTGACTTGATGAATCACACCCTACGCTAATAATACAGCGCGTGCTATGGTACAAAATTGCATTTATTTGAACTGACTCGAATTAGACTTCGTTTACATAATCGAGTTGGGATGCCCAAATATTGTAAACCAGCAATCTTGGCTTACCGTATATTCAAGCTTTGGCAGTCAGATAGATCGAGAAGTACTATCTAACACCGAGAATGAGCTTAATAAGTTGAACATTACCAACCAATCTATTTATGCCCCTAATGGACTAACTGTGGTTAAGTGACGTTTAGAGGAAGTGTATTGTATTCTTTTATATAGCTCTGGAGGTCACAACACGCATTCTACGGATATTTAAAAATATTTCAGAACTGCTGAATTGTGCCTGAGCAGATTCTCATTTAATTTTGGTCTAATAACCAGAAATTCTAGATGTTGATAGACTGGCAATAAGTGAATATGTCTTACATTTTACTTTTAATCAAACCTGAGAAGCTTACTTCCTTACAAAATAGAAAACCTTTTCGGAAATCCTGGGTAAGGTCCTAGGCAGTAATTGAGTGCCACACAACACCATATGCTATTATAGTGTCTGAGGAGCTAGAAAACACTACAAACAAAACTATTCTGACAATCGAAGCGGTCATTGTTAAAAGGGTGTATGTGCAAAACTTCAAATTGCTGTAAATAATTTGTAAATTTTTTTCTTTTTTTAACAGAGAGCGGTAAAATCAATTTGTAGAAAAGGCAGGAGAAAACTGTCATCACTAAAGTCATAAAAGATTTCCTTTTCTTTTTGTTAGGCAGTCTTTTTTAACTTTACCAACAATTTGATTTTTGTTACATACCCTCTTTTAACAATGACCGCTTCAATTGTTTCGTTGTTTGTAACATAAGTTCACTTGAGTTATTCATTGTTGGTCTTGGGCTGGTGGTAACAGACAAGCTTCTTCTTATTCTGTTCGTTAATGCCTGGCATTAAGCATTATTTTAAAATTCTCTCTGCTGTGCCAAAAGAAAATTTTGATCTTACTTGGCAAATTCATTCCAACCAGTCTATGAATGCCATCAAAGCCTTTTCAGTAGTGAAGCATGATCTAAATGAGATTCGTTTTCAAAACGTTATGTAACCATTCTGATCTCTTACAAACAAAATTCAGCAATTGATTCTTATAATTTTTTTTTTGAAAAACTGATTTTAGCTTCCGAGAATTTAAAATCTAGATAGTTTATATTATCATTGGAATATTTTTTCTTATAATGTTTAAATTCATTTTATGTCATTGTGCTAATATTTCAGATTTTGTCTAACGACCGAAAACCTAGTTACGTTTCTGAATGCCTTTTTTTTAAATAAACCTGCCTGGTCTTTTATGTTATCTTGGTTTTTTTTGGCAGAACCTTATTTTCCACTTTAATTACGGAGTTTATTATGTCATGCTATTTAAGAATTCAAAAAAGCCTAAAATCTGGAATTTATGTAATTGGATCTTTTGAGAGGAATTGTAACAATAACCTCATCCAATCACAGTAACTATCTCTTCTTTCTTTTTCTTATTTAAAAGATGTTAGATAATAGGATTATAAGATAGCTGAACGTATAGTACCTAGTCGGTAAAAAAACTAATTTAGAACTGTTGTAGTAAGAATGAAGATGGATTAGCAATGCTCTCTTGTTAGAGGTAGTTTATGCATTGTATGTATTTCTTAATCCTTTTCGTTGTATAGTTTTTTTTTATATAAAGCTCATAAATATTTAGTCACTTCCATTCTTAAAGATTGTTGACTCGCTTTAAAAATTGTTAAAGTTCTGAAAAGGCCAAGAAGCTTAAAGTTTAGTTCAGTTTAATTTTTTACAATATCGAAGAGTTTTTATCTAACGGCGCATGAAGAGGACATACCAAAAAAAAGGTTTCCAGTAAAATGTAATCTGATAAAATAATTTTTTCTAAGTGACCATTCATAAATATTTTAGAAATTCCTGTTCTGACATCAAATATTTGAGTATTAGACAGTTAGAAAATCTAAAGTTTCTTTATAATAAATACTACAAAACCATCACGACAATATTAATAGTTTCCAATAATTACAACTTTTAAAAGGCGAATAATACTGATTATAGTAATTTCATATCAAAATTGCATATTTTCATACAAGCACTTTCGTTTTTACCTTGAAGACGTTTAAGAAAATTGCTCAATACTTCATGCATTGATCGTAAAACTGTCGTATATTTTGAAGCTGTGGTGCATTGAAAACTTGTTTTGACGTTCATTATATAGTTCGAATTTTTGGATCGTAATCACTGGCTTTAGACTGTGTATATGCAGATGTATGTGTGTGGATATAATTTAGCAAAAAACCACCAAACTAAAAGCTCTTTATTTTTAGTAAAAGAATTCTGCTAAAGGCTAAAAGATTAAATTAAATTGGTAATGGTAAGTCATGAATGAATGTTAACCCTTACCCTAGAGTTATTCATTTCCTTTGAAGGACATCGGATTGTTACATTGTTGCAAGTTATTTTATATTTTTGATGCTATCTTAGTTATCCATCAGATCTTCAATTATAATTTACAATCTAAAGACTTCAATCTTCAAGAAAGATAGAATGTGTGAATTTAGAAAAATCCTGTGATTGTGGATAAGCTGTAAACATAATTATGCTTTCCATAAGCAGGAATTTTGATTATATTTCAAGATAATTTACACAACTACATCATATAATTGCCTGTATATAATGCTATGGTATAGTAGAAAATAACATTTTGATTCAAGTAATACTTCAAAATGATTAGAATTGTTTTTAAATAGTTGTTTTGTCTAAGTTACACATACAGACAATTGTTTTCGAAATTGGACGTTAGATAATATGTAGTTAGTTGCAAGTATGTGTTCGGATCTATCGTTGAAGTCTCTCAAGTTTAAAAGGAATTGATAGAAATATCTAAAACAGAATTATTTTTGCAATAGTTTAAATGATGTTAGATGGGTATGGGACACTTTCAACATTTTTTCTCTTAATTTGTTAATCAACAAATCCCTTTTTAACAAATAATAAAAATTAATCAAACACTTCAGAATGAACTTTGATATTTCAATGTGAAGTTTATTACCATTAATCTTCGATACCTTTAATGAAGACTTTAAGGTCTCAATAAATCTTTAATGTATTACTTGTGAAATTCGTTGACATTGTGTCATTTTCGGATAGATTAAGTAATTCGTGGGAGTTTTAAAGGATTTAAAACGTATTAGCATTTCAAATGATTTCGAGATTTCATTAAACTTTACGATTTTCATTAAGACATTTAATGTAATTTATGAATTACACTCAAGATGTATTTTTTATTATGTAACACTTATATTATATATATATATATTATATTATATTTTTGGAGGATTTTCCAATTATCTTCTTGCTTAGAATAAATTTTATACATAACGGGCCACATGGTGAGTTTTAAATATGTAATATCTAGAGTAGCTTTTTTTATTCTTTGTAGATCAAATAAAAGATTTATCTTGTCACCGTAAGATGATGTATGACAGAGGACTTTAAACTCGAAAAAACCGTTTTCTATTTCAATATATCTACATAATGCATCCAATCTGATTACATAATACAAAATTCGTGGGTGCAAAACTTCACTGAATGACGCCCAAGCAGCTGTGAGCCGAAGAGCTAAGCAAACATAGAAATTGCAATAGGCAGAAACGAATCTTAGGGTAACTGATTAGCATTTACATGCATAATCTCTCGTAGGTTAGCACTTAAGATGGACAAAGCCCATCCCCTCTATTGACAGGCGCGGGTTAAGCCAAGGTCACGGTGGCAATGACTCGCGCTCGTGATTCAAGCTTGTTCAGACTCCAAGCGCGTGGGCGCACACCGTCTGATCTCCTTTATCGGCGCATCTGCACATCTCCACGCCCGGACCAGCTTGTACTACGAGATCAAAAGTCTGATATACCCAACTTGACTGGATTTTGGTAACTTTTCACCTTAAAAATCAGATAAAGCGGCTACTTACCGGGATTAATGCACCTGACGGTATTCTGACGAGAATTTTTGTACAGCGCTTGCAACAGTCTGGCTGAAGTGATTGATGTGTTATTTTGTAAGAGGAAATAATAAAAGCGAATTAAGAAATGTTTAAGTTAAAATAAATTAGCAGTGAGGAACCAAAACAAGTTTAAAAAAATGTAAAATGCAGAAGATACGCCAACCAGCAAATATTGTAATAATGCTTTCTGGACGGTTTCCATAAAAAAAAACTTAATAGGGTAACATTTGAAGATGTCAAGAATGAAAGTGCTAATTAACAATTAATGTATTTAGAGCAAATAAACTGCATTAAACAGTCTTATTATTAAAATATCTAAAGCACCGTACAATGCCTAAAGGGAGGCGATTATAACCTACATTTCCAATACGTCAATTCGATCTTCAATGCCATCTCTTAAACCTTACAAGGTAGCAATAACTTTCCATATCATAACTAAATGATGATGTAATTTTTAGTCTGTACTAGTTTTCTATAAAGAAATTGAAGTAACTGTTATAGTTGCAATGCCTTTTCTTAAGAAAATAATTAATAACCTTTAGATACAACGTAAAGTTCACTTTAATGAATTTGCTCTGTATCAACATCTGATAGTTTTACCTTCAATTATTGCAAACTGACAATCAAAATACAAGGTTGTGTTGAATATAAAATGTGGCCGTCTTTTAGATTTCCATCAGCTCTAATAGATGCTTTAAAGAATCTGAATTCTCAAATCTTAAATAAGTGCAATCACTAATAAGCCTAAAAATCCAATAATGAGTAGCCAATAATACCGTATTGACACAACTGACAGGAAACGTAGCAGACGATATTGATAGCTTCCTGACATCATTAATTTATATGCAAATTGTAGAACAGTAACATATAAAATAAAAAAGAATTTTCTTTGTTGATACGTAACGTTTTAACAATTACCCAGAGGTTAACTATCCGTGGTATTGAAAGATTCTACATACTATATGTACTTTATAGTTTTTCCCTCGTTATCAGTTTTGATATCATCTAACCATCTCATGAACAACAGTTCCTTTTTTTTCTTCAGATACGGTAATCATGTCTGTATAACTTCATCTGTTTCTGAGATAGCTGATCACGCTTTGGTTAAATGTTTTGGTGTTTCGATATTAAGAGCGAGATTATTCTCTAACGTATTACAAAGCATTCCTGAAATATTCTTATCACTTTACATGTGGGGAGTCTCAGGAAGTTCTTCTTAAAACACGTTTGAAGTACAATTGTCGTTTTTCTACACTCGACTTACTTGGCTTAAATCCTTTTACTTCTCGGTGGAGCACAGGGCCAGAACGAAGTTTTTTCATTCATCTCAGTCTGCGACTATCGCTTTCACCGGCTGCCAACTCTTTCCCATTCCCCTGGCCTGAGGATTCCAGTCGAGGGCTTGCCATAGAATTCTTTTTGGCTCTTGTCTGAGCGTGTGGTGGATCCACCTCCACTTCTTTGCCAAAATCTGCTTATTAATTGGTACGCCAGAGCTCAGCATTAGTAATAGTGTCTGGCCATATTCTCATTATATTTCTAAAGCAACGATTAATAAAAACCTGGCCTTAGGAATTTTTCTACACTAAGTAGCTATAATTACGTGTGATGTTACTGAATTGGAAAAACATTTATAGGCCACTTAGATCTGCTAAAATCTCTTGCATACCTGTTCCGTCTTTCTAGAGATACTCTGTAACTGCTTAGTCAATGATTCCTGTGCAAGATTTGGAAGAAACTGCAGGAAATTCTCCAAGTAAACTAGTTAGTCATTACAGTAACAACAATTTTTACAGAAAAAGTCACAAATAAAGAAATTCCATTTGTTCAAACATGAAGTATATTAGTTACTAAACAAGCTCAAAACTATTGATCTATTGGAGTATCAGCAAAACAAAGATGCCAAAATCAACCAGAAATCTGTAAAATCGTAAATCCAGAAAATGAACAAAAACACAAAGATCGAAGTTATGTGTAATCTTCCGACACAGGTAGGCGTTGCATACACAACAAACTTGATCTAACTTCTATTGGAAAATAGTGATGTCAGTTATATTTCAAAATCAAAAATGGTAACAGGAGCAGAAAGAAGAATTGTACATTGTGTTTTATCGATTTTTTTATTACAATTTTTGAAATGGGATCATTTAAAGCGACGACGTCTGTAGGTGAGTAGGGTCATTTTTAGAAAGCATTCCTGAAATATTCTTATCACTTTACATGTGGGAGGGATCTCAGGAAGTTCTTCTTAAAACACGTTTGAAGTACAATTGTCATTTTTCTACACTTGACTTACTTGGCTTAAATCATTTTACTTCTCGGTGGAGCATAAGGCCAGAAGAAGTTTTTTCATCCATCTTTGTCTGCGACTATCGCTTTCACCTGCTGCCAACTCTTTCCCATTCTCTTGGTCTGAGGATTCCAGTCGAAGTCCACTGTTGAATATCTTATTGCTATTGGTGTTTCTGCCTTTTAGCTCATTTTCGTAAAGTCGTATTTCAGGGTGGACTGCATTGGTTTTTTGCCATCTTTTGATGACGATGATTACGACTTCTTATCGGTTTCCATGAAAACCCATGTGGGTTGGTGTTGTGTGTAATGGTACTTTGAGGTAGCTTCAGGTAGTGGATAGCTATATCAGTAGTTGGATGCAGAAAATTGCCTATAATTGTTTTCGGCGATGTTAGCGGCGTCGACTAAGATGATGGATATCGGTATGGTGGCTGGTGAGGTGGTGAGGTGGTGAGGTGGTGAGGTGGTGAGGTGGTGTGTGATAACAGCGGAGATATTGTTGGTGTTGATGTTGTGTTATGGTATGGCAAATATAAATCACGTTTCTTAATGCCACACCCCACTCACGCTTGCTGTGCAAGTAAAGTGAAGAAGGAAAACAGTGGCTAAGTTCTTCTGAGCCTACAAACCTGCTAGTCGAGCGCACAAGGCATCGATCGGTGAGCGGAAACAAAAAAGAAGAAGATTGAGTTGCGTAAATTAAAATGTGATCTCGTTTAGAAAACTTTTAAGTCCTATATGATTGCGTACCACGATAACAAGAAAATACTTAGTTAAATGATGGAGATTGAAGACTGTGCATAACTACTCTATAAAAAGCAATAATGTTTATTGCTCATCTTTCAAAGTTATAAAGAGGCAATTAATAGTACTAATAAATCGGTAGGAAAAAACTACTGTAAGTGCACCTGTGTACACATGAACAAGACAGTCAATTTCTTCTTGAGCAAGAAATGAAAAATTAGAAGCATTACTATTGTGTTTTAAAAACGAAATTAATGAGAACAATCTTTGCGGACGAAACCCATTATAAGTTAATCATATGTATGGGTATAATAAAAATTCAGTAATAAAAATATTGAAAGTGCAACAAAAATAAAGAGGAAATAGGTATTCGTTCCACTTATTTCTAAATGGAGTGTTTAATTTTACACGGTTTTTACGAGTTTCTTTACAATCAGTGTAGCAATAAAACTACCGAAATTAAAAATGGTGTATGTTTTATGGCAGGAAATTGATAACTTGTGATATTACTTAACGAACTATATTTGATTTTAAAAAAATATTATACCATCAGATAATTGATTCAGATAAAAACCAAAGCAGAAATACTTAAATGGAATTTGTTTTTGATTATACTTATTATTATCTATTGTAATATGTATAATAAGTACTTTAGTGGTGTTTTATTATACCATACCTACCAGCATTGGTATGCACTTTTACTTATTGTTAGAGACAACCTATAATTGAATATCGTAAAAAATCGTCATTATCAAGTAGCAAAATCTTCTTATGATCTGCTCTATTCAATGTATTAAAATAATAAATGGAGTACTATTAGAACTACTTTTTGTTTTCTATTATGTTCTACATTAGAAGCGTAGCTATAATAGAAATAACAGGTTTCAATATTAAATTTCTATCAAGTACCATTATACTTCCTTTCTTATGTAATTTTTTAATAAGTTCTTAAATTTAATGGATCTTTTCTCCGGGCATAGAATTAATAAACGTAGTATGTACTATGCGTTTAACTAATCAATTATAAGTTTTTCGGAATGGATAAAATAACCTACAAATGCATTAAGTAATTGTTTTCAAGAGAATCAAACATATAAAAGAAGAAACTAATTTTTAATTTCCTAAGTTGTCATTTTTCGTATTCGGTCTGTCTAGATATTAAATAGCATTGACAAAACTGTATTGTACAAGGTGTTTCAAATTCAGGTCTATAATGAAAATCTTGTAAACGATAAGGGATACGAAATCGATCAAATAGAGAAAATATTGCGTAATTACAAGTTCAATAATATATCGTCTAGCATTCATGGTTATGTTGATTGGTTTTGAAGATATTTGACAATAACGAAATTATTTAGTTTGATTTAACACTTAGTAGATATACTAGCCATGGCTAGTTTTTAATTATCATAGATGAAAAGTTAACAAGTCGGTAGTTAACCTATTAGACCTAATCAGACAATACCTAATACTTTTAGTTTTCAAATTGATAATACTGGAATTATCAGGTCTTTAGAGTTCTTAGAAATCGGTATTTCTCAAAAAGGGCCTGTTCGATGTTTTAGAAATGCTCGAGATCGTACAGGTTGTCTCATTAAGTAATGCAGAAAGCAAAACTGTTTCAACATTTTAAAGAGGCAACATGGTTCATAGTGTCCTCGCTCGGCTATCCGGATTACTGTAATTACTTAAATTATGTCTGCCAAGTTTTATAATTTTTTTTTATCTTTGCAATAGCAAAGTTGCGTTGATGCTTACAGTGAAGATTGGTTGAGGTTTTCATATCTGATAAGATATTGCATCACAGAATACTGAATAGACACGACAAGCAAGAGATGAATTAGTATATATAGCATACTTAGGAACAAATAATAAGTCCTAAGCTAAAAATATCAACACCCAATTTGACAACTTCAGGATATGGTAAAAATATCAACAAATTGAATACTGCGACAGAGGATTACTAGACTTTCTATTTTCAATACTTATCATAATTAGAAGTCTCAATAACAGTTTACCACTCAACAATTTAAAGGGGGGTACCTTTTATCACGCTTTAGGTCCGAGTAGTTAAATTCCGGAGTCATTCGTCAATACGAGAATCTCCAATCATTCTCGAAGGTTGTTGTTTGAACACTACGACAGTTGACTGCAAAGATTAACTAGGTGTTCATAAATGTTTTAGTTTCCAAATTCAAAGGTAATATTAAAACTGTTACTGTTATTTCTTTTTATTGACTTGATCAGTTCCAATAAGAAAATAAATCAGGACAAGTCTAGAAATTTATCAAACTGCAGTTTGCCCCATCAATCTGCAGACTAACCAAACAATCAGATCAATCAATTTGATCTTATTATTCTGATCGACCCTACAATGTGCTGATTGCATTACCAAAGGTGAGCAAATTCTAAAGACAATCATGTGCTTTATTCTGTTAAGTTTTATGAAAAAGCATGTTTGCTTGCGTAGACGGTAATTAAATTAATGAATGCCACTTAGCACGTGTTCTTTGATTGTTGATTAGTTGAACTTATAAATTCCCAAAGACTGGGTTTGTGAGCACATACTAATAAAAGTTCTAAAACCATTTACAGTGGATGTGAAGTTATATCAGCTACAGAATACCATTAAAGGATTTATTTCCTAACAGCATTACACATTTATGGTTTTTCTATTTAATGATACCTGTAGGCCGACATCAAGCACTGCGTATTGGAACTACTAACCTCTTCTATTTCTAAAAAACTTTTGCTCTATTTTTTAATTTTTGAAGCTGTAAAGTGTGCAAATCTCAGAACAAGTGGACGAAATATTACAGGATTTATTTACGGGAAAATAAAATAGAAATAGGGAAGTCACTGTTTTCCAACCCCTACTGAATTAAGAAAGAACAGTCATGCAAGATTTACAAGTGCAAATTGAATGGAATTTTATTAAGTCTGTTTCATTACACTATGTATATTATGCAAGTGGTTTTATTTTATATGCAGAATTTTTACAAAAACTGACTACACTATTAATTTTTTTTTTTTTGAAAAGGTTTATGCAAAAAAGAATACCAGTTAACATACTAAAACCATATTATAAAGTTAATTTGTCTTTTTTTATTATACCATTTATAGTAGCTCTCGGTATTTTAATAGACATAATTATCTGCATTAATTACTTCAAATATTTAAAATTCATTTTGTATTTAATTAATTAAGTAATTCCCAAAACAAAAAAGGATCATTTAGATCAAAACAACTTCAAAAGATGACGCTAACTAAAATTGAACTTAATTGATTTTTACAAACACATAAAAAAATGATGTATGCGATTTTAATGAAAACTTTTAAAATGTATTCCACTTAAACTTATGTAATACAACGCTAAAGAAAACGAAAGTTGACTAAAGGTGATGATGAACTGCAAGATTTATTTATCCTTCTACTTAATGACGGAAATCAATTTCCTGTCAAGTTTTAAATTAAACCAGAAATGGCGCTATCAGAACATGTATTTACCGATGTTTACGTATTAATTTTAAGTAAGTAGGTATATTAGTTAATTAGTTAAGAAAAAGAGTATTTAGAAATCTTAAATGTATTTTGTCTTTAAATAAGTTTGTGGTTATTTTGTAATTTAAAAAAGATTAATTTCGATTGTTGATTTTGAAGGCCTTGTAATATTGAATCTTTGCTTTTACTTAAATGAGCAATTACATAATCAATCTTAGATTTGTTTATAAAACTAAAGCAGTTGGCAACACTAATAAATAAAACGAGACGTTTATTCCTAATACTATCAATGATAACTTCTGAGTATATAGTTAGTATGTAGGTTGACATAGTAAAATATAAACTTATCGTTGTAAGGATAATTGGGCACTTAAAATGGTATTTCAAACATTTTATAGAGTTATCCATTTGCGGTTTATATTGATATACATTTCCTTATAATCTTCCAGTAAAAGCATTAAAATTTTATTACATCTATGCCTTGTTGTAAAGATAACAAATACAGATAGGAAGCAACTCATCATCCTTTTCTCCATATAAATAATTTTATATGACCTTGAACAGAAGATTTAAATGCATAGTAACGAATGAAATAGGTTTTGCCTATAATTATCTTGTTTGTTAACGATTCCTGGGTTATACAATTTGAAATGAATTTAGACTACACTTGTAGTTATGAAGTTGTGAGGTTTTGATAATCTCCTACAAATAAGTTTTATTGTACTAATAAATACACTTAAAGCAACCAAAATTAAAAAGTAAAATTGAATATGCATGTTGGGTGCAGCGATTGAACAAAAACAAGATAAATTATGAAAAATTAGGCCAGAAGGCGTGCAGCAGTAAAAGAGCAAATTGTTAATCTTTTTTACTCATAAGGATAGGAATAGTAATGAAGACAAGAACAACCTCTGCAGTTTAGAAATCTTACTCATTGTCAAAATGTCCTTATCAATTACTAACGCATAATATAAGGTAAAATCAACCCAACCAAAGATTAAACTAAGAGTTTTCTCCATTTCAGCCTTAGAAGGATAATAATTTCCCAATTTCAAATTTCCTAGATTCTGCTTTTTAAAGGGTAAGTAACAGTTGAGTCAGCATCTTAGAACCGCATGGTGTATTTCTAGTTTTTATTGGCACATGCTGTTAAGTCACAATATTGGTAAAACAAGACTACCTGAATATCTTTCACTCATACTTCAAATAGCAAAGAAACCATTTGTGTTGAAATAATATTCAAGATCCCAGACAGTTTTCAGTTGTTTTTGCATTGTTTTTTCTCCAGTATCGTCATAAAGACCAAGGAAGTTTAGGAGAGTTATAGAAGTGTGTTTAGAAAAATGCAACAAATATTTACATAGAGATTAGAATTGCATGTTTTTCAAAAAGATTTTTTCTGACATGGTGGTTTTGAAGCAATTTTATCGTTTAATACCAATACATCAAGAAAAGATTTTTAACACTAAACAGTCCGTGTTCAAACCTTCCTATAGCAAAAACTTTAATTTAAAATCTAAACCTAATGAACAAATTTAGTCGCGGTTAATTACATCATCTTAGTCTTTTTGAGTTAACCAAAAAAGTCTCTAGGCTTTACCGATTCTGCTAATAGGAATTTTTTTTGATACTAGCAAAAACATTTTTTCATTTTGCTAGAATTTTAAAAAAATCTATGCAAGTTTTCTTTTTGTAGAAAACACGGTTCTTTGGAAATTCTTTAACGACCCCAATAAATTTTCTTCATGTAACGGAACTGTTCTCGGAATACCAAGGCATTCAGAAATGACAGGCGTCTTGTTATTCCTTTTAAACGAATTGCCCTTACAGAAAATTCAGTTGCTCCGAACGTTCTGGTTTGATTAGATCTTTTTTGGCTTTTGGACTACTTAGATTTCTTGTTTTCATTAAGGCTGCCATCAGGTATTTTTAAGAAGCTCAGACTTACTTCAATCGAGTTGAGATGAACCAGTACTAGAAGTTTAGAGACGTGGAGGTCCCTGAAATAAAATTTGCTGAATTATAGACTATTAATATTGGGGGTCGCGTAGGCTAAAAGGCTAAAGACGCTGTCTAGAAGACAATTTTATATCCACTGCGTTTAACATCCGATTCGTTTGTTTTATATACTGGTTTATTTCGAATTATGTTTTTGATTTTTAAATGGTTGCCTTTGTTCTCAAAATACTTTGAAACCAAGAGGTTGAATTAATTTTACGACAAACTTAATTGAAGTAGTTGATAATAAATCAGAGTCCCATCTTCTGACATTGATTTTTGATTTTTGTTTTCTATAGAAAACAATACACGAAAAATCTTTTAAAACTGTTTACTCTAAACATAAACTATAGGTCAGACATTATTATTCTTTGTTTCCTTGCGATACTTAAAATGTCTTGAAAATAGTTTTACTGTGTTTAACCAAGGTAGTAATAAATGAAGATTTAGAAAGACCCAATGACATCTATAGCAAAACCAGCAAGCTATGGATGTTTGATTTGGCCAATTCTTAAACAAAAGAAACAGTTGAGTAACTTTTATTGTACTAGGAAGATTTTGTTAAGCAGGAAACTAGCTATAAAGCAAAAATTGTTAACTCTTGAAAACATATTGAAATATCAATTGCCTAGTTAGTAAACTATGAGGCAAAGTGAACAAGATCTTGCAGATTCTGGAAGCTTTTTAGATCTGTCGGATTTTCCGAACTTAATCAAAAGTACTACCGAGTTTTATATTATTATTATAGTCGAGTCGGACCATGCCATGCCAGAGCTCTAGAATTTCCGCGGTTTCATAAAAGAATACCAAGCGATTTTGAATTTAAAAAGAATTAAAATTTCAAAAGAAGATTTTGTTATTCTGATGTTCTGCATTAAAATCGTTGTAATGTTTGATTCACAAATTCTTCTCTGAAGATAACTCTTAATTTCAGACTCACGTATTAAGAAAGTTATTGTGACAGAAAAAACACCTTAAAATACTACAGACTAAAATGGAAAGTATTTTCCAAAAGCTTATTTTACTAAACGTATGTAAGAGAAACGACAGCAAAACCCCCATTACTTAAACTACACGTAATTAGAAGGTATAAGATGGAGAAAGAATGCAAGACAAAATAAAAGTTTTTGGACTTTTTTTAATTATGTCTCTTGGTGGTAACTAATTTAGAGTATAATAACTCATGAATACGTTTTTTCATTGGTTTTATTACTTATAATTTAAAATTTAAATTAAGTAACTTGTCTTATAGCTCAATATTAATCGATCTTAGCAGTTTTTAATTTATTTTTGCTGGTTTTATTTTAATCGCGAGTTTTAAGATTAATCTTTTCGCCAATGGCTGTTAAAAATTTTCAAATAGGTATCCATTAAAACATGATAATGTTGTGATCGCGCGCTTCTTGTTAACCAGACAGTAAAGCGTTTTGACTGCTTTGAATTAAATTTAAAGTAGGTATAAAATTAGCGATTGTTTCAAATGACCCTCAAGCAATACCAAAAACGAAACTACCGTTTTAAATCTTCTAGTCTCTAGTTGGGTACTTCAAGATGCAAAGAATTCGCAAAGTCAATGTTTCAACAAAGTTCAAAGACTTTATTTTTTTTGTAGGTTTTACGTGAATACGTTTATATTCAAATTGCCCTCTAGAAAGACTATCAACATTGTTTAAGTATACAAGTTTTTCTTAACTCTTGACGCTGACACTGTCAATTAACCAAATCCACATCCACATGAATTGTTTAGCAAAGTTACCTTGGTCTGTCTCTCAAAGTCTTCGTCCTTCTGAACGTACTTTTAGTAGTGTGGCAGATGTGCCGCACAAATCGGTGGTATTATTTAAATTTTAATTAATTGCTTTTATGTTTTTGTATATTCACTCTGTAGGTGGTTTTACAATAAAAAGTATTTTAGTAGGCAGTAGCGTTACAAGCATTTAATAATACAGGGGAAGCAAACAACTTATGTCATCTATTACCTTGAGCTGCTGAAATTAAAGATTAATGACCCCCGAGAAGATTTTTGATATTCAAAGAAGAAAGCATTGTTCTGTTATTCCATTATATCTTGATTTGAATCAGGAATTTGTACGTATTGCAGTTTTTTTTTTCTTTCCAGTGCAATGAAACGTTTATACTAAAAGTTCGATTAACTTTTGCCTTTCAAGGTTAATACACTACTTGTCAGAACCTTCATCAACTACTTTTTTTTTTATAAATTAGATACAACAAAAGATTTGTCTGCTATATTATAGAACCTTGTCAATCAACTTTGTGTAGAAATTAGAAAAAAAAACAATTAAAGAAATACCGGCGAAATTTTTTAAATTGCCGACAATAAAGAGTACATTGCATCCTATAGTGGTAATGCTTTTTATGTATATGTTCATAAATATCTATAATCTATATATTCAATAAAAATTTGTTTATCTGTTTATGGTTGATTTAGTTCATTGGTCTTGTCTACAAATTAATTTTCAAAAAATATCTTGGTTAAAATATTAACCTTATGTGGGTAAGATCAAGCACTTTTATAACACACGACCGTTTTTTGCACACATATTATCACTTCTCTGTTTGCCTGGTACATTAACAGAAGAAAACCTTTTCTACGCTACTTCAAAAATTAAGTAACAACAAGAACGAATTACTTAAGAATTTAGCTTGTGTCTTGTACTTTAGTCTATGGCTAGAACTTCCTACTACAATTTAAAATGAAATTCAGAAATTTAAAATAATTCAATAAAAACAAGCAGAAACTTTTCTGTACGTGGACGTCGAGTAAAAATTTTAGTTTTCCTATATTTACAGTAAGAGCGTTTTAAGATATATCATTGATTTTCTAACCAACCCTTGTTGAGAAACAACCAATGTTGTGGTAAACGTTTCCGGTAAGTGCACTCAGCTCTCTGAAGTTTTGTTCTTTAGGCATTTTGAAACTTTTTACATATCTATATCAGTTATTATCGAACTCTCTGAACTTTGAAATACTCTAATAATCTGAATAAATTCCTGAGTTTTGTGAATGACCATAATATTTTGGCATTTGCATAATTATACCTGAAGCAAATTCAGAATCAAACTTTCAGTGACTCAGAAACATGTTCAAACTGTTTCTTTAACTGTTGTTCATGTTATGAAAAGTTTTTATATTTGTCCTCATACGGAATCTCTTAAAAGTTTATAACCAATCAGTATGTATCAATCTGTTTAGGAAGTGAATGTTCACAGTAGCAAGTCTTTCTCTAACAGTTCGAAGCACTCTCTGTACAGTTGTAGTACAGGGTGTTGTAGTATCGCCATCAAATAATTTTTAATGTTGATGAGAACTTGCAACAAATCCCAATAAATATTTGTTCTTCTTTAGGCTTAACGTTTTTCATATTTTCTGCTTTTACTGTAATATAACTTTTGCAGTTTAAAGATTACCGAAGAAAACTGTACGGTGGACATAGACAGGTTTTCCATTATGCAACATTTTGCCACTATAATCCCAGATATAATAGTAGTATGACTTGCTCTACCATTTTGGTAGTTCAGGCCCCTCGAGGGAACCCAAAATAGTTTCAAGGGATTTTGCTCAAGTTACTCGTTCTGTGATACTATATCTGCTTGATGGCTACGTATTCAATTTCGCAAGAAGAGTTTAAGCACTCTTGGTTCTTACCAACTAACCTGCTTTTTTATTTCCGACGATGTCTTGGTGTTTACCCAGACTTAGTTTGTTGTGTTCTATCAGTCTTACAAAATTATTGTGACATTAGAATATTAATTGTAATTGCAGATACTGTGTTGCTTTGAGAATAAACAAAAATTGTCATATTGTATCTCTGTTTGTAGCATAACTTGGACATAGGTCATTATTGTCATGGTTTCTGTTCTTTTGGTTCATCATTAGTACAATTCCATTTTTTTGAATTTCATTCTTCTCTTTTGATTCTGAATACCTTGTAGGATAGGGATAATCCAAGCTTTATTTTAATTTGTGTGACTGCATAGATGGAATTTAGTTGCAATTTCTTTGAAGGCTTCGGTGCGACTACTTCTGCCGCTGAGTCTCCTCTATACATTGGTGTTTTAAGTTGTATGGTACCGTAAGTCTTTGTCTCAACTCCTACATGGGAGTGAAGATTTAATAACATCTTGTTGACATTTTGGATTTATTGATTATATATTTTGTTTTATGCTACCGTAACCTACGACTAAATAATAGCAGATTTTAGTAGACTTTTTGGCGCCACAAACTAAATATCTTTTTGTGCTCTAAACAAGACGCTGGAAGTTCTAAAAGTCAAAATCTTTTTCTTGGGAATATATTCACGTGCCCCCGTACTAGTACTTATGAGAATAATTAATAATCAAAATCAAAATTTTAATTTGGTTCGAGTAACGACGCGATGGTTCTTATACCTCACTTGGTGTACGGTAAACAGATCCTTGGTGGTTTAAGTCTCAGTATTTTACCAAAACTCTTCGGTAATGAGAGTGGTGACATCTTCTGCATATCTTTTTCTTCTTTCTGTTTGAATGCAATGTCCCTTACACAATATTGGTGCACCCCAATTTGCTTGTGGAAATACCTCTTTTTACAGCCTCCTTGGGGGCATTGTTTGACAGTAACAGTAATTGGATTATTCCAGATTGCTCACTATTTACTATTTGTAAACAAAACAGATTTGAAGTGATTAGATTTTTTTCCAGACTTCTTGGTATTGTTTTATAAAATTAAATATAATAGTGACTCCATGGAGATATCTTTTCAGCTTTCATTCCTATAGTTCAAAAGGTAAATGATTTTTTCTATCGCAGTTGGACTTCTTTGACATGAAAAACATTTTGCTACAGCTGTTGGTGATAAAAAAGTTCAAGATTTGGTCTCATCTTGCTGGAAACTTTTGGTTGATTAAATTATAATAAATATTAGAAGGTATTTCTCCTACACAATATTATTAACTTCTTCTTTTCTTGACTTCTGGAGATGCTACACTGTTAGTTAGGGTAAAACTAAGCAGGATATCCTGAAATGAGATTTACTCAGTAGTCATTGAGTAAATCTCAATTTTTTGTAAATATCTCAAACAAATGCAGTTATATCAATGCCATTGAGAATTCTCATTTATTCTAGTCCATGATTTTTACTAGCTTCAATTTCATTTTGAGCAGTTAATTGGAAAATATAATATTCTTGGTTTTGCATTCTTTGATTACAGTCTGCGATTTCTTCCTTCCTAAAATTCTAGCCGATAGAGCCACAAAAAGAGATTTTCAACCATATAATACAATATGATTTTTTAAATTTAATTTTTATTTAGCTGATGATTTCGAATGATCTGTATAATAATATAACACTTTTCGTGTACTGATTTCACTTAGGAGCAGCCAGTTTTAGTCTCTTGTTTTTACTATACTTTTTTAAAATTTTTCAAGCCGAACAAACATGGACTTCGACTGCGGTAGCATTAATTCTTGTGTAACTAAGACGGTTCTAAACCTATTTTAGTTCTTGCTTACCTTCAACTGAACAAGAAAGATTTTCTGATTTTAAACAAAAATTTCCATTACCGAGTCTTTGACCCAGACACAGTATTATTAAAGTTTTGGTCTCCGTAAGATCATTATTTCTCATGTAAAAGAAATTTAATTTATTAGTGTCAGATATTATGTTTATCGACAATTTTATCTTACCTTGAGGGTGTAGTGTACACTAGGAGTGTACATACATGCCAATAATTACTAAATACAATACATTAATATCTAGCTAGCGTAAATACAAAGTTGATATCTCTCTTTTTGGTATACCTTTGTGTACTATGTATCTGGATCTATGTTAATTAAAAATGAAGCAAGAAGTGAATAGACGTTATTTCATTCATTATTACTTACGACCTAGGTAGTGTTACTTTGCATTTTAAATATTTTAATTCGTTGAGAATGAAGAATGGTGACCTAAAAATAAATAATTGTATTAATCGTAGAACAGCAAGTGTCAGAATTTAATTTTCTCTATGTCGTATAATGAATCTGTTCTTTCATTAAGTTTAACTTTCCTTGCATTGGATCTTAATAATACTGTGCTTGCACAATTACAAACAATTAATCTATAATGGAAAACTTCAAAAACTTAATACGTGTAGGTACCATACATTATTAACATTAACAAAGTAACTGATAAGTCTCATATTGTAACATGGAATATAAAACGACTACACCATAAATCAAGACCAGTTACATAACTTACTTTTATAAAATATACTACACCCTTGTATGTTTTACATTTATGACCTAACCTTTCTAAAAGACGCGGTTAAATCCGAAATAGGTTTACAAAACGAAATAAAATCGCAGTTTTAACCATATACGCTGATATTATGCAGTCGTCAAAATTATTTATATGTTATTGTATAAAATCTACCATGACCGAAAAGCTTGTTAACGAATAAAAACATAATGTTGTGCAACAATGTAAAAATCCGGTATAATATGTGTATATGCATGTGATGTTACCATATTTGTACGCTTTATGATTTTTCATTTTTCTTAATTTTATTTATTTTAATATTTAATCTCTGTCAAAATTTATTAACTTTCAAAACAAGTCTCTGTCGTACTACCTATTTGGCTTGCAACCTTCTGGAGATTCCATCGAGTCATCCAGACGATAATTATCATCGAGGTACAAAATTACCATTTAGGAATTTAAAGTCTTTGCCTAATTTACTACAAATTAGTAATTACAAAGGCAAAACAATCATTGAATGCAAATTTTATTGGTTTTGTATGTATTTGTTTTGTTTGTGTCGTGAGTCAGTACATAACTTTCTCGTGCTTGTGCGTGTCTCCGATTGCCGCTTACTAATTGTTCACATATTTTATCACCAAAAAGGTGTTACGTACTTTTTATGGAAGAATTACACATGTAACGAGTGTATACAAGTTTTAAATTAAAATTCTTCCAACAGGTGTGTAATGTGAAATTTTATCTGGGACAATGTTAATTTTTGTAGGTACTGTTTCGGTAAGATGCCTCACACTAATTATATAGTTTGTCATATTATTATATAACCAGTAATTTTTTTAAATGTCCACAATTAGCTATATAGGAAATATGAATATTTCCAGTAAAATAACAAATAGAACGACGTAATGTTATAAAACTAGAATTCCAAAAGAGGAAAACTGGTCCATTAAAGTTGAATATTTTATTTAGAATAAAAGGTCAAATTAGCTTTAAACAAATGCTTATACCTAAAAAATAAAGTAGAAATCTAATTTATGATCTTCGGATGAATACCATAAATAGGAAAAAATCTTACACTGCTATAACCATTAGTCAGTCACAGTGTTTAGAACAACAGCAACGGATGAAGCTGGCTCTAGGAATCCCTGTTTACAAGTTTACCTACCTCTATATTAGACATTTATTAGAAAAACCGAGAATTGAAAAATCGGTTTGTTGACCAAACAAAATAAACATTGAGGATATTTTAAATATTTTTTTTCTGTACTGTATATAGTTAACAAGATATTTTTCAAAGTAGCTTTTGAAAGAAACATTTCTGGAAAGGAAGTTTATGTTTTCTAGTTCATTCTTATAAACGAACTAGATGAAAAGGAATAAGAATAAAATATATCTGCGTATGTTTAGTTCAAAGAAAAGTTTCGAAGGAAAGACTTGTACTCTTGTTTCATCCTTCTGAGCAGCTTCGTGTAGCTGGAGGAAAAGATTTTGTTATAGAAAGAATTATCATTCTTTGAGGAAAGTGTGAAAGTGTGAATTTTGAACAAGATTATAACATCTGCAAAACAAAAGAAGAAGGAGAAATATCGGAAGCATCGGTTAGGGAAAAAAATCTACAACAACTTCAGCAAACAGAAGAATGCCAATAGCTACTGTTATCTGCATGAACCAAGGAAACGTACAACCACAAGACCATTTCGAAAAGCTATTGCTGTCTGCCATGTTTATAGTTGGACTCTGCCAAATACTTTTATCTGGTGTATAGAAAATTTGTTCATGAATATTCAATCCTTTTTGTATCACAGAAAGAATCAGCATTGGATCATACAGTCAAATATTCGAGGTCCTATAATTCAGGAATTTACTAAGCAACATATATTTCATTTGCTAATATATTTACAAAAGAAAGACATTTTTGGTTTCAAAGGCTGGGATTAATTTTTGTGTGCTTATCAGAATTCTTACTCACTCCGTAATTTGTAATTAATTAATTTCTATAATCTATGGAAATGGAAAACAAGCCAACCAATGTGCAAATATTATGGGTTTTAAGTCTTCTTAAATTAGATTTAGAGAGCTTTCTGAATAGTAACTGTGATCAGCACTCGCTCATATACTAAGCATCTGATTCTATCACAGTTCTCACCAGTGGAGAAGAGACGAAGAGGCATATTTCAAAGAATAGTTCGACGAGTAACGCCCAGAATAGGGCTTTATTATCCAAGACGTCGTTCTTTGAAGCTTTTTAACATTGTTTTGACCTGATTTGAGTGTATAGGCCTGCGTCTGGAATAGGCGAGCTGAAAAGGATTTTCAATTGGGACAATAGCTAATTGGATTTTCTACAAACAAAATCACTTTATTTCCTAACCCAGCTATCTTCAAGGTCAGGAATGGAAAAACTAGAAATGATAAAAATAGTTAGCATATCAAACCAAACGGCAATCGAAACTCCAAAGCGACACGTTAAGTGTTTGAGATTTTGGATTTGTCGTAATAAAAACAAATGAGAACTTTCCAAGTTCATCTATAGTATTGGTGTGCAATCAAACCTCAATTCGAGCCCGTTTGAAACACATAGCTGCAAACCATGTTAGTCATGCGGATCAACTTTCATTAAATTACAATTTAGTTGTAATAAGATTTGCTGGAATACCAGAAGAGGGCCTACTCAAAGAGTTTGTACAGGGCTATTTTACACTCAGTGCACTGATAGCTTACCGCTGATCTATAGCCTTTTGTAATTTGCTGTTTTTTGATCTGAAATATTGTACCACACACACAACAGTAGCTTGCAATAAATTGAATCAACCATGGAACTGTTTGCATGTATATACTGCACAGAACAGTCAAATAGCACTCAAGAAATACTACACTCTAGAATTCTCATTCTACGTCACCGAACTACATGCAAGCCTCTCCAGGTAAACCCATACATGGCAAACCCTTTATAATGAGAAAGTTTATCATGGCAATTCTCATTAGAAAAGAGAACTTACGGGCAGTAAATTGCCATTTGACGTCTACCACAAAATGGAAGTAAGATTTTATTATACAACGTGTTTCTGGAAAACGAAACATAAATTTTCCTTATGTAAAAGTTCTAAATAATAATATTTTTATCCAGCAGAGAAAATTTAAAAAATGTGCAAACAGAAGGAGCAAAGATGAATATTCCCTCTTCGTTGAGATGCTCTATATATGTAAACATAAAGCAAATACTTGAAATTTTTGAGTGCATGTCTTACTATAAAGACAACGAAATGAATATTTTGAGGTGAAAGTATTATTTTGCAGAGTAAGCTGTTGTCAGCATCACTCAAAATCTGAAAATGATTTTAGATAAGACCGACTGCTATACTGGTATTGCTCAGTTACTACCTTACAAAATTTGTAAGCAAATAAATGACTTTGTCTAAAGAAGAAAATAATAAGAAGAATTATAGTGGACAGAATCCAGTAATATGCATTTACAGTACCTATATATAGAAAGAGATTTGATACTGTATAAGATAGAAAAGAAAATGTTTGATTTAATACTCAGGGGACAAAATGTAATCAAGATAGATGAGCTTCATGAATTGCAATAACTGTTCAAGTCTTTTTAATTATTTCTAGGTACTACTATTGTATTAAAAACAAACACCAGTAGTAGTACATCATATAAAACAAAAATAGTGTAAACTATGAACAGGAAATGTCTTCCATTTACAACGTTCTACAATTAATCATAAATTGACCCGTTCTCAAGAATGTAACTTGGCATATCATAATATACTCTGTGAAGAGAACATTGAACGGTTTCCGTAATGATCTCAATTATCTTTATACATATACACATACGCACAGAAACAAATATAATTGTTGCAAATCTTAGAAATGATCTAATTTGCAATTTGAATTTGATTTATGTACGGTTTTATTATCAGAAGTGTTTGCGCAATCCTTGTCCAAGTTGTTGTACTGATAATTGCTAATCTAAATTTCTATCACATTATTATGCCACCTACTAACATAGGTACCTATGATACAGTTACACCTTTTCTTGTGATTTACTTGGAAAAATTAAGTGCAATAATATCGTATGTTGCAGTAGAGGTTTATAACAAAAGATGATTATTAAATTAAAATTATGTTTTCATTAATTATCCTTATTGAAGAAAAATTAGTTAAGATTGTTACATTAACTTAACCAGATAGTTACTAATAAAACATAAGGATAATTCACCTTTACCATAAGGATTAAGGATGTGCATACTGAGAGAATAACGTATTCAGCACTTGTACGTAATTATAGCATAGACGATTTAGTCTTTAATTATAAACGTACAAGTTTAATAAATAAGATCTAAAGATACAGGTTTTCTTCGATGTGGAGTTATTTGCAATGCACACCTGCTCGCTTTATAAACAAAGAAAAAGGGAAAATAAAGAAAAAGTACAGAAAAAAAGCAATATCGCTATGCTATGTAAATGTAAAATGTAGTATAAATATTTATCATAACGAGTACAGAAAAAAATGAAAACAATTTACAAGTTCCAGCTCTACCCGTATATATATATGCATTTAAAATTATCAATGAAATAAATGTGCGTTGACTGTATCACTCCTCGGTTTCGAATAGTTTTATCGGGGTAACGTTCTAATAAGCGCTTTCAACTTTAATTTTTATTTACATTTGATATATTGACAAATACGAAATCAAACGTTACTATCAACACGTTTACACACGTTGAAATTGAAACCTTAGTTTATATTCAAACTTACGGTTCTGAAAGGAAAAAGCTGTTTGGTATAACAACGTGCAGAATTTATTGTATGGAATGAAAATGTATGCCACACCTTCTAAGCTTTTGAAGGTGGGTGTAATCAGGTTTGGCTTTTTCAGTACCGATGAACAGAAGAACAAATAAAAAAGAAAGATAAGAATGAACAGAAGACATATTAATGTTAGTAAAGATTTTAATATGATAGAATCCCTACCACCAATAATTTCCTCCTCCAACAACAACAAAACAAGCCACCATAAACCATCCACGCTCCATTCCATCTATAGCCCATCGTCTTCCAACACCAATCTCATCTACAAAACAACCATTTCATCTTACCAATACCATTACGAACATTTAGCATTCATGCATTATCTCCAAGAGTCACTACCACCCAGCTGCCTCTATTGCTGGCATCGCAGCTACTATCACCATATCACCAAACACCAAATTGCATATCACTACCAACAACTAAAACCGACTCGTGGTTCATGGGTCAGGTTCATGTCTTAAATGATACTAACAAGAAAACAATTGACTAATGCTATATACATATTTATATGTTAACTGTTACACAAGGAAAACAATAACAAAAATGTATTTTTTGACATACAAACCATATTTAAAGATGGCATGGACTCCATTCTTAAAATTCTATGACTTAAGCAATAGAGCTGTAATGCAAACAAATGACTGGGAGGTGCTGAAATAGGCAAAGCAAATGAAAGGCTATGTACTATGTTTACAAATTTACAAATTTACAAAAGTGAACTAAACTATTTGAATCTGAATCAAAACTCTTTTTCCAGTAAACTTAATTCAAATCACTTTTATTTAAATATGAAGAATGGAATATACTAAAGAAACAAAATATTATTACTCAATGGGCACTATAGTTTGAAAACCACATTTTGAAAACGAATTCATAGTTGGCAATTTGTTTTAATTTGTGCACAGATATTCTGTTGAACAAACCATTCTTTGTAGAATCAAAAAGGCAGTTTTTCAACAAACTTTGTTTTGGAGATTAATCATCATATACAGCTCGCATCTTACCTTTGCTAGCGATACATGGTTAACCAACGATGACCAAAACTTTTTAAACCTCATCGACGTGATCGCAGATACATCGAAGGAAAAACGTGTTAGGCACTGTTAATTCTACGTGGCCGTCGCACAGTGAATCGAATAGTGCATGCTAGCTTGACAAAAGACATGTCTGAATTAGAAAGAGAAAATAGGATTATTGGAATTCTGATACTTCGTTGATAAACTATCTGCAGATAATTAAACGCCAACACTGGTTTACGAATTATTATGTGCAACAAAAGTTGTCTGATGAATTGTTGGTTTTGAAATAACTATTTTAGTAAGACAACGGTTAATATTGTAACAAGATTTGATACACATAAAAAGTTTATATTCAGTTATTCCCATATGGATTAAAAAGCCCAAAGTAAGTTCTTTACAATAAAGAAACTATTTTCTTTTCTGATTCAACAAATATTGTATAGGAAGGATTCAAAGTCCAACTTCATTAGTCTTAAATTATATTCTCCACGTTATTTCACGTGATGCATTTTACACCATTTTGTAGATGAATTATTCTAGTTGAGGACTTCCCATTTATTTTTTGCTCTTGTTTGCTCTAGGATGTTTTTTCACCTTTTACAGAAGTAACTTGGTCTAATATCTAGAATCGATTTTTTCAAGCCTTGAAAAATTTATCCAAAGAAGGAGCAATTAGAACAGCTTTTAAGGGCTGTTATGAAGAAAATAGCCTTCTCATGTGATTCAGACGATGTCAATCGCCTAATTGAAGAAAATATCAGCCGTATATCATTTTGGTTTCAAGATCGAAAGAAAATAGGTACAAAATAGATTACTTCACGAAACACAATGAAGAGTGGTTTCAAGGCGAGATTTTCAAGCTTTTAGAAGGAGTATTAGAAAATGTAGGTCAGCCTCAGCCTTCTAATTAAAATTAGAAGGCTTAGACTAATCGAACGAATCTTTGAAGGAATCTTCCACAAGAACTAAATCGAGTGGAAGACTTAGTTGTTAAGCATTCTTCATCAGAAGTTTATCTTTATGATGAGGGCAAAAAATGTACAATAGTGTCTGACGTTGGAAACGTGGCATCTACCATACCACGGGAAATTACAAATTTCAGGCAGCAACAGATTGCTCAAAGACCATTAACGAGCGTGAAGGCATTGGTTCATTATTTATTACTCTTATAAATGTAGGACATCATGTTTTTCCCTTCGTTTTTGCTTTTCAAAAAGCAAAGCAAAATTGTATACCATTCTAGATAGCCATCACAATCACTGAATTAAGTACAGAGTTCTCTCTTCAAGCTACCCTTGATCATTGGCTGAACGGATGCTTTTGTCACGGAGTGATATTTTCAAAAATCAAAACAATTTGACGTTATATTGCAAATGAGGTTGTGATGACAAGTACAAACAAAAGTTTTCATGGTCTGACTATGACAATGAAAAATTAAAAAATCCTACAAAGTCGTTCCAAAGGACAGGGATTGATTTGACTCTTATGAAAATTTAAAGCTTTTATTGCAAGCTTTGTCGTCTAGCCACGGAATTAATTGACAACTTTGAGAGATCAGAAATTTATATTTAAGTCGATGCTCTTGGCATTCTATGCCCGCGACTTTGCACAAAATCCATTACCCTGCAAGTAGCGTTATTACAAGCTGTTTTTTGCCTACTGGGCAGCTATCTGAAAAGACCCAAGAAACGAGACATAAAGTGTCGAAATTTTCGAGAACGTCACACGTGGAAAATATCTAGAGTATTGCAACTGACAATAACATAAACCAAGAGGATTATTACGCTTCCGATTCAACTAAAATAGACTCTGATTCGAAAGGAAATAGTAGTTGGTTTTAGTTTTAGGATTGCATATTGTTACTTGTAGTTAAGTATAATTCTGTAAAGAAGTTTCCTTTATTTGCATATATGCGCATCATTTTAAAAAGATTTCATTCGGTAGGACTTCTCAATTTCTTTTTAATGAATAAATCCAGTTATTAGGTTTATTGTGACGACTACAAGCAAAATTACTAAAAAAAATAATTTTGTCAAGTTAGTACCTACCACCCGGTTCACTGAGCGTCGGTATTCAATTCTGTGATACACATGTTAATTCTAGTAAAGTCATACTGCACTACTTCAGATTGGATAGGTGAAGATGCTACAGACCGTGAATTGAAGTTACTGATTCACTTTCATTTGACCTCGAAGACTCCAAATTAACTCCAAATTTAAGGAATTTTGACAATTGATCAATAAATATTCGAAATGTACATGCAGATTGAAGTAATAATGTCATCTACAGAATGAAAGTATCATTTGAACGTTTTGAAATTGACCAATAAACAAATGAAGTATGATAATGACCCAAAATTTTCAAAAACTAACTTCTTTCTGGTTGTTTGCACTTTTATTTTGTTTCATTCTTTCCAAAATAAAGATACTGAAGGGTATATAAAAACTATAAGTGAAAATTCAAATTAGATCTCTCTTTTACAAACAACTGAACATCTCTATGTGACCACCTGACATCTACCATTGCTTGAATTTTTTTAAACTCTAGAGTGTTGATATGACCTTCCTGTAATGGAGGTGATATTTACCAATAACATCCAGACATGCTAAGTGCTTGATCTTGCCTAGTTTTAGTTTTGTATCGCTGTAGTTGGATTGGGAGGGAACGAAGCCAAAAGATAACGTTCAGCTTATCAAGTAGAAACTTCAAATGTTTAAGCTTACTATAGAGTACACCAAAATTAAATTTAATTTTTCGGAATCTTCCTAACCTAATGTTCACGTCAAACCGTTTTATATATGCAACATCTTCAATAAAATATACGATATTGGGGAAGAATCGCACCTATACTTAAAACAATATTTGAACTTGAACAACCTTCTGTATATTGGAAATCGTTTGATTTTAGAGAAGAATTGATATGGGATGCCAGCAATATTGGTGACGTGGATTTCTGAGGTACCCTAAATAAGAGGAAATAGAGTAAATGTGATGCCCAGATATCTAATCAATACCCCGAGTGCTCAAAAGCTGTAACGGTAGCAGACAAATTGATAATGTAAATAATGCTGATATTACCATGTGGATAGTCCAGATTGATTAAAGTACAAAATTCTATTTTTAGCAATATTTATTGTTTCATATATGACGTGAACTGTCATCAGTCAAAAATAGATCTTGTTTACTTCTATTAACTTATACGTAAAATTGTATCGCGGGAATCTATTAGTTCATTGTTATTGTTTTTGGCCATCACCTTATTCAAATTAACATTGTTATCTCAAAAACAAAACAAAACAATAGATGCTTTAATTTAGACACAATAATATACTCTGAACTATATTTAAAATGTAATTCAATGCAATGCAATTACAATAAAAGGCCACTTCTAAATAAATCTAATTAATGCAATGGAAAACATTTCTATTTGAAGAATGACTCAATGAATTCATTACATTTCTATTGTTCTAATTTATAAAAATTCTGTATCAAATAGAATGGAAAAAAGATTAGTAATTTATAAAGTAGTTTAAGGTTAAACAAGAAATAAAGTTTGCTCATTCAGTAAATTATTCATAACTAATTTTTTACAAGCAAAAATTTAACCGTTTATGGTAAACCTTTATACTGAGTAATTTTTTTCTTCTAATTACAATTATAGCAGAAAGCTAGAGTTTTCGCAGGATATAAACAATTAAAAATAAATTTACTGTACACCAAAAAAGTCATGCAAGACAAGTAACTAAATTAAACAAATCTAGAACAATTTTTTGCAATTTTAATCAGAAACACCTGCAGCATAAATAAACTATAAATTTTTTTGTCCAAATTGTTAAGAAATGACATGATGTTTGTTTACAAATACTGTGTGAAATTAAAGGTCCTTGAGTAACAAATAGCTTAGAGATCTTTATTATGCGAGTGCTCTTCTGTTATTTACATACGAGCATTTATCAATTTGAAAAGCTCTTGTAAAGTTACTATATTTAAATTTACTTTGTTAATTACAAGAATTTAATTACAGACAACTTAGCGTCTACTTGATTTAAAAATGAGGTCTACATTTATGCCACTACTCTATAAAAATATTACGTTGCTTTAGCCTTGCTACTTTTCAAGGTATTCACGAACAATAATAATAATAGTAATAATAAGCAACAATGAATTATTTATAAGTAGTAATTATATTTATACATTACTACCATAAAATAAGCACATTTATAAGTAATTAATGCAGAAGTAACGTATGTGCGTGATTATTGAGTGATCTCTGATGTGATGCTATAAAATTTACATCGTTAATAACCAAATCATTCACCGCTATTCTTAATTAAATTATTTATAATAATGTATCTGGATTATAATTTAATACCTCCATACTTAAAGAAGTACATAAACTATACGTGTTACGTCACATTTATTTTACTCGCAAAAGAAGCTACTAATTGCATGTCAGATTGTACTACTATTGGAAGAAACCATAATAACAGAAGTTGTCATCGTTACAAATTACTTCTGCAAATATGAGTACGCTAAACTACATATTTACCTATGAGAAATAAAGATTTTTAAAAGTGCCTTTAAGAACTCTAATTGCAACCTTATTTTTGAGATCTCATAAATAGATAACGTAAGATTTTATGTCTATTCCAGATATAAATTTTATCGATCCACTCGCTCTCTGGAATGATTACGGCTTTATTGGAAAAAACATTGTTTATTAAGGTATTTAACACTCCATAGTACTCAACTTCTCATGCTACCTGAAACCATTAATTTCTTTTGCAACTGTATTACAGTAGCAAGATGTTTCTTGATAGTGTTATGCAAATAACGTATTATCTTTTTGTTTGAATCTCATCATTAGTTTTTTTATTACTGTCACTTCAACATTGTATAGTTTCACACTTACTTTAAGAGAACAACGTAAAAGTAGAATGGGCTGCGCAATTTGTTTCATACATAATACTTAAGTAAATTATTTATGCTATTTGATATAAAATTCGTCATTTTATTCCAAACAAATGAAATATCATTCTTTCAACTGTAGTGTCTGATATATTGCAGAAAAATTTATAAATACACTCTTTCCATTTTTTTAAAGTTTCACTGTCCCATTCTTCTCCAGACGTTTTTTCTTTTTCTCTATTGTCCATCTTCTTGTAGGTGTTTCTGCAATTGGGAGTAAAGATAGTAGTTGTTTGGATACTGGTAGAGTTGAAGAAACTACTTGCTGAAGAAAAGGAGAAATTTTGTAGACGTTAACGGTAACGGTGATATATCTCACAAGAATTGTATTCCTAACTGAAATTGAGATCAATGTAAATTCCAATTTGACTAAAAACAAAATTTATTTTTACTCTTATTTGAGCTTGTTTAAATTACGAGGGCGGTTCAATAAGTACCCGTGTTAGAAATGAAGACACAACTTTTTTCAAAATTTTTTTTTTATTTTTAAAATAGGATTTGTCGAACTTTCCAAAATACGCCTCTATCTCGGCGATGACTTCCTCGTTTGAGCTAAATTTTTTTCCCGCGAGCCATTTCTTCATGTTAGGAAACAAGAAAAAGTCGCAGGGAGCCAGATCGGGTGAATACGGGGGATGCGGCAGCAATTCATAACGCAATTCATGCAGTTTGGCGGCGACAACTCCGGATGAATGTGCTGGTGCGTTATCGTGGTGAAACATCACCTTCTTTTTCGCCAAATGCGGCCGTGTCTCCTTCAATTTTTTGTCGAAGCTGTCTAATAACTCACTGTAGTATTGTCCAGTGATCGTTCTTCCTTTTTCTAAAAAATCCATGAGAATGACGCCGTTCGCATCCCAAAAAATCGTCGCCATGACCTTTCCGGCCGATGGAACCATCTTCGCCTTCTTTGGAGCAAATTCACCGGGAGAAATCCATTGTTTTGATTGTTGCTTAGTTTCTGGTGTGTAATGTTGAATCCAGGTTTCATCAACGGTGACAACTCGACGCAAAAACTCTTTCGGATTTCGCTTAAATTGCTCCAAACACTCCTTCGAAGTTAACAGCCGCATCCGCTTGTTGTCCACCGTTAGCAATCGCGGCACCCATCGCGCCGACAATTTTTTCATCGCCAACTTATCATGTAAAATATTAATTGCCGTTCCGGTCGACACACCTACGGCCTCTGCTACTTCACGCACTTTCGTTCGTCGATCAGCGAGAATCATGTCGTGGACTTTTTGAATGATTTCCTCGGTAACCACGTCTGCCGGGCGTCCTGGTCGCTCCTCATCAAAAACGGATGTTCGCCCTCGTTTAAATTCGTTGAACCAATATCTAACTGTGGTCATAGATGGCAAAGTGTCCCCATAAACAGCATCCAACTTTGCTTTTATCTCCTCGCATTTTTTCCCATCCAAAAACAGAAAGCGAATTACCTAACGATACTGCTCTTTTTCCATCTTAGCTAAAATCACGAAACACGTCTTACTCAAATGGCTGTCAAATCCAAACTAACCTATCAATCAGTCTGCAATTTGTTATACCGTCGTTTGATAGATGGCAGCACACGATGATAACACCAACTTCCCTCAGGAACGCCTTCTGTCGTCAAACACGGGTACTTACTGAACCGCCCTCGTACTACAACAAAGCAAAAGACTACCCTGGATATTAATGCACTTTTTAACTGTCTTCCTTTGACTTTCAGATATTAACTTGTAGAAAGTGTGATTTACTTTTCTGATAGAACAAAAAGAGATTTATGGCTAAGAAGTGTCTCAAAAAGTACGTAGACAATTTTAAAAAAGCTTTACACATGGGCAAACTATATTTTTGAAAAAACTTTTACATCTTTTCAGCTTGTATTACATAGTGATGAAATAATTATAACAGTAGCTTTTGTTGAAATTATCGAATTCTACTTTTGATGTCTCAATTTTACACTATGTGTACTCCAACTTTTTTCTTATCCGCAAAATATAATACTGAACTTATCAACAATCTTTATGCAAATGTGCTTTGATCTGAAACTAATATCTCCCAATTGGACGCAATTGTAGGATACTTGCAGAAGTCTTGTCATTGAATACGAATGTGATGTCACCGTCTACAATGAACTGCAATGTATTTCTCGCATAGTAAGCTGCGGCTAGATCATCCCAAAACAATATAGTTATGGTGTGTTTACGAAAAAGTGACAAAAGAAGTTTTCTAGACATCCTTTGACTTACGTATTTTTGTTTATTGTTTTTTGCCTGAAGAAAGCCAAATTTTTCCAGTTACATTGGCAGATTGCCTGCTACATCAAAATTTTCTGCAAGAGCTGGGGGCTATCCAGAGTGGAATCGAATGCCGTAGAGCAATCTCGTGTCTCCTATCGCCTTATTGCTATATTTGTTTGTTTGTTCTCTTTGGTACTTTCTGCTTTTTGTAAGTCTTTAAGATTATTGCACTTTTTGTTTGTTTTTATCTTACTGTTGGGTATGAATCTGCTGGTCTTCACTGTTTTTAGGATATTAGTTTCGAATGTTTGATGAGCCGAACCCTTCTGTCGTTTAGTTTCTGGTCTTGGTTTAGTCACAGTTACAACGTGGTATAGTTTTGCAGATATTTGACTTGCTGGTTTCTTTTTTTTCACAACACGCTTGGTTAGAATCGTTTCTGTTCTTTTCAGGACAGTGCTTATTTGCTTTGCTTCGTTAGTTTTGTAAAGAATGCTCAAGTCAATAAAAAAAACTTAAACGCTTTGATTATATTTTTCACACATTTACAGAATTGGTATTCTTTGGGGAATACTACAAATTACTTCACCAGAATTCTTTTAAAACTAAACACACGAGCGTTTGGTAAAAAATCATAAAAGACCGGTGTGGAACAAACTTTCACAGCTTAGGCAAGAAAGCGAAGTATTTTAATTGAGTCAGGAAAAACTCTGAATTAGATAGCTAGATGAAGGAAGAAAAATAGATCTCAAATGAAATCTGCAAATGTTGCAAAAGTTAGAAGATTCAAACTGTATCTGTTTAATTTGAAAAGTGAATCTAAAAAATCTGTATGGTGTAGCTAAGAACATTTGGAAATTTAAAATAATACATACTTACGTTGCAGTACAGTACTCATATAACATCAGGGACTTCATTCATCTTAGTTTATTCTGAATTTAGCAAAAAGCTAGAAAAGGGTTAAGGCTGCACCAGAAATTGTATGGTCAGTCCAGACTGACATTAAATTTTGTACCCAAATAGTTTGAAGTCTAAGCAAAGGATCATTATAAAATAATATAGCGCCTTTTAAATACCTTACAAGAGCTTCACTGGTAGTCACTTAAACTCTGTAAATAATCACTGAAAGACTCGTTATTTGGAAATCCTAATTAGAAACGGAGAGTGGCAATTCTACAAGATAAAAGGTGTAAAACGTTTCCGTCTTGTGACTATTATAGATTTCAAATAACAAACTTTTAGATAAAACTTCGAACAATAAAAACTTGCCAATGAAATCAAATTGACCCCTACAGTTTTCTTAAAAGAGTACAAGAGGTTATCATTTGCTCTCATAAGTCTTTGATTTGTAATTCGAATATGCTATGATGATAGGTCTTGACAAGTTTCTACGGTTGCCTAAACCTCTTTCTGCTTCTTTTATAACATGAAAATCTTATAATTCTCTGATCATTCAAAATGAAACGATCTCATCTTTAAAATACTATTTAGTCATTACCTTCAATGCGTAATGCTAAATCGATTGTAGGAAAATTTCTGCAATCAATTTTGCATTCCAGCAATCTCTTGTACTTTCACATCACTTTTGATTGGCGCATTGGCAAAGACCTTATAGAAGAATGTGAAATAATAGGATTATCAACTACAAAATGCGAAACTAATTACTGATTTACATATTGTATTTGCCAATTCCAGGCTTTCCTACAAGTTGAAACCCCTGATTCCTAACGGTTTTCAACCTGATGCAAAGATGTTAATATGTGGGACTGAACACTTCTTATTTTCACTTCTCAGCGCTATTTTGGTCTAAAAGAATTTATTTCTGTGCTTCTCTGTAAAGTAACTTTTAGAATGTCCTAATACTAGAAATTAGTTTGTTACGTATTGTTACGGCAAGTTGGACAAGGGCAAGAAGTTTGATTATGATAGAATAATGGGCTTGGATGTTCTTGGCAGAAGAAGCCATTAGTTGTCGAAGAAAAGTCATCCAGAACAAAGTTTGAATACTAGGTTAGAATTAGATTTAATTATATTCAAAGAGGCTACGATACAAAGCCATCTTACCTTTGGCACAATGCTGGTTTAATAGGTTATCTAGGTTTACTTCTCTAGATTTGAAATCTTCAGAAAAGCGGCATTACCTCGTTTACCTGTTTGGTTATTTACTGAACACATTGGTTTTGGAAAGTAGCAGTTAGGGCTTCTAGCTTATACCCTTGCCGTTTCGTTTTTCTTTTCCTAAGTTGCAGATTGGTATACAAACAGGATAAGCATCTAAACAATGTAATTCAAGTTACAGTCTCAGGTATCATCTAGGAATAATTATCTAATGAATTGGAAGAACGAATCGAGATAGTACATATGTAAATAGACTTCACATAAAACCGTTTGTAGTTCTTTTGTCTGTCGAAGTCGAGAACTATCTTGTATTGGCTTCCAATTAAATTTACATAAAACTTGTATATTGATTGGTTATCACATTCAAATTATTCTTCATGTAATAATAACATGAAGTTGAAAGCGTAGGAAGAAGATCGCAATAGTATCGAGCATTAAAGGTAACTTAGTATGCTGTACTAAAATTAACTCAGTTTTTAGTCACTGTAAGTATTTTTAATTGAAACAAATAAAGTCTAGTTTGATTTATACAAAGATTTGAATTCGTTAAGAACGGGTTTGTCGGGTGCATAATAGGATTTAGCAGAACACTGTAAGCAACAGCATTTATTAGACTGCCAATTTAAGAATTACTTTGACTTGCAAATAACAATAAATTATAGAAAAAGCTTGAATTTGAACATTTATATTGTTACTGCCTGCAGTATAAAAATCTAATTTTTAATATTTCTAATTTTCAGGTTACCTCCACACCCGATAACAAGAATGTAGTTCACATAAACAACAAATGTAGAATAAATTACTTAGACTCCAAAATGTTTCCCAACGCAACGATTTCGTCTAGAAGCAGTTCGAGCCGTAGTGGCCATAGTTGTAGTCGAAATTCTTCAATGCCATCCCTCCGTATGCCCAACCCTCTATTTCACAAAACATCTTTCAACCCTTTATTTCGACAATCCGACGCGTTTACGAGTTTCGATGCGTCTCATTTTGTTTTTCAAGAAAGCAAAAGACTGAAAGAAAAGAAACATCCGGCATTGCGTCGATATAATTCTCACGATTCGCATACAAATTTTGCTGATATTCGAATCGAATCGAAAGATAACACGCCGGAATCGACGAAGAGTCGGTCTGGAAACCGTACGACACCGGAAACGAGTCCCGATTCGACTGAAGATAGAAGCAGGAGGCAAGAATTTGAAGCAAGGGATTTTTTAGAAAGATACTCGTTACCGAGAATAGTGAGGGTTGCAAACGGGGAGCCTCTACTCCTTTATAGGTGCTTCGATAGCTTTACTAAAGTGCAAGCTAGAGGAATTCATGGAAAAAAGGGAAAGGAAAAGGCGGACTTAAATACCCTGCACTTTCCTGAAGGTTATTCTGGTGAGTACATAATTTTATTTTGTTTTATAAAAAAATATAGACTAGAAATTATGTATGTATTTCTCGATCAGCTGTAACTTGGAGCTGTAATTAATTTTTTAGACACAAAACATCTTAAGTAATAGAAAAGAAAGTATTATCTTGTGCAATATTAAAGAGTAAAATAAAAAGATAAATAATAGACAAGAAGACAGAATGAATATACAAGTTGGGATTATTCTGAAACATATTTTTTTACTTCCTAGATGTTTTCTCTTTTCATCAAGTGAACTTCTTAAAGTTCCTACCTTGGAACTACGTTCTAAGCAAGTAAATTAAAATTATAACGTTTGTATTTTTACTCCTTTTGTATATTAATATGGGAATGTATAAAAAGATAATTAGACGGAAAGGAACTACTACTTAATTAATTTTCCGACACGTAATCAATGTAGGAGAAAATCTTTTCCATAACATACAGAAATTACTTAGAATTATATATACGTGTATATTCAATCTAAGGAAACTTTAAATCTTGTCTTTTATTTTTGTTGCAGGTTTTTTATCGAACAACACTTGATCTTTTGATATTTTCGAGAATGATTATTTGATTTTTTGCTAACATAACTTGCATTCTTGCAGCTTTACGTAATAATAAAATAAGGAAATCGAGAAATTTTATATTTGAATTTCAGTTCACTTATTGTCAATGCAAGACGATGTCTTTTATTTTATTTCTTAACAAGCTTATTACTTAACAAAAAACATTTGACTGCTATTTATTAAATTCCAAAATTAATGGTACCTTATTGCTTGAAAAATGATTTTTGTTCAATAACTTTCCGATACAAAGAATAATTGCTAGGTAAAATCTTGTTTTAAACGAACTGTTGGTTACCACCAAAATCAAGTAAGCATCCCAAAATTGTAATCACGCTCGTATAAAAACAAAAAACAATTGTAAGAGGTCCTATTAAACTTTGAGTAAGATTATTTAAAACTCTGTTTTTACCATTTTCTAATACTGCAGTTTGCCCCAGAAAGATCCGGTTTCAAAACTCGAGCTTTATCTTTTTACCAAACAGTTTTCAAAGAAAACAACACCAATAAATGAACAGTGATGACTTCCCGAAAGATACACAAATCCGAAATCTGGAAAACTTCAAATAAATTCAAGCAATAATCCATTGAGTCATTTTTCAAATTAATCCTGGAAATGTCTTTGAGCGAAAGACAACCGCAATAGATACACAGACACAGAACCCAAGACGAAGGAGACCCTGAAACGAAACTAGCAAGAAAAGTTGACAAGCATATTTCTAAATTCTAAATTTCGCCACTTTGCTTTGGTCACTCAGTTCAAAAATGAAAAAAAAACATTTTTGACAGTCAATTATTTCAAAAAGATTGTTGTTATTTCCAACTTAGAACTGTCTTTGTTTTTGTTTTCCTTATTCTTATAGGACTCAGGACTTCAGTTAGTTGACTTATGGTTTTCTGGCTGCTGTCTATTAGGCTGTTCAGCTTTGACAAATTGAACCTGGCTCTTCTCCTGGTGACAGTAGGCGCTACCTTACCAATTCACTTTCTAAGCCTTATAAGCCCTAACATTGTATAAAGAGTTCTGATCTCACTCAGGTGTCTTAGGCTTCAAATATGACAAGTTCATCTGCCTTCTGGTATTGCTGGGAATTCAGACAAAGGTAATTTCTTGTCTAGCCTAAGCAAATCTGTCTTAATGCCACTTGGCTGTTGGAGCAGATGTGGATTTTATTATTTGTAAACGACTGTTATATTATTCGCCCTCTACAAAAAGGATAAGGGGCCCGAGAATTAGACCTTGCTCAGGGCAAGTTGTCTAACTATGACTCCAGATGCATGTTTGTGTTTACAATCTAAAGCATTTTTATCTTATCTGGAAATTTAATCAATCGAGCCATCTTGTTAGAGTTGTTACCATAGAAAAGTTCTCTCACTACAATAATTATAGTAAAGAATACATAGGTGTTTGTTTGTTGTTCTGTTCTTCCTTGAATGAAACTTGTTTTACCAAAGGATCGTGATTTATTTTTCTCAAATGGGGTCCAAGCATCTACAGTTGGCAATTCTCTAAAAATAACATAATTTTACCATTTTTACTTTTTTAAGATTCTAGATTATCTAGTAATTCTAGTAATGTAAAATTGACTGTCTTTTGGAAAGATGCACAAAAACTTAAAATCGAGATTTGTAACCAAAGAAGAAAATGTTCTGAATTATATCAGTTTTGCCTCTAACACTTATGTTAGGATGTCAAAGCGAACCATTTATTGAGAGGAAAAAGAAAATGAGTACCTTATATATTTACTTGGAAAAAAATTGATTTTAGACGTTTTTAATGGAGGTGGCTGCCTTTATCGTAGTTTTTTACATTCTGAATTACTGATGTATGCTCTTGGCTAAGATCTTTAATTGCAAGTAGAATTTTCTGTATTCTGGTACATTTGAGAGTTGCAGACAAATCCGAAAACACGCTTCTTTCAAGACTTGGTAGCCCATTAACTGAGTTATGAAGTCCCATTCCCACTTCGACAAGTTTCTTGATTCATTTACAGTTTGTGTCGATAAACGCTAAAGAAACCTAAAACTCATATATAATGCTCTGTACTTTGCTTGACAAAAATTATCTGTTTTGGCTATTAATTGGACAGGCAGACTTTCAATGGCAAAGTTGCTAAGTTGGAAAAAATTTGGATCAGCTTTTGCAAATTTGCTAGAGTTGCTTTTCTGTTCTGTACTCTCTCAGCTAATTTATTAACGTAAACGCCTTACTATTTGATACTACTATGAGATTAATCCGATGGTTTTCGATATTAATTCTAAATACCATAGATCAGTTTTGAAGTCCAGAAGCATCGGAAAACGATTCTACTGATAGTATTTAAGGAGATCTGGGTAAAGTGCATCTTGGCGATTTGTCATTGCCTTTTTAAAATCAAACAAGCATAAGAATCTGGCGTAGGTTAGTAATTAGAACTAGATTGCTTGCTTGGCAGTCTCTGCACTAAACTAACGAAACAATCGTCGAAGGTTTGATACCGTTCTCTATTTCACAGTCATATTGATTGCCTACTTATCTTGTTTACCGTAGAACAGGATGACTATTCATGAAACTTCTTGCTTCAAACACAGAACTAGAAGAAAATTAGGTACTTTAATTCCAAAATCTTATGTCGATGAAGGTCACTATTTATTGTCACTTTAATCTGACAGCTAGCACAAGAGGCTACCTTGAGGTGGAATAATTTGTATTCCAGTTTCATTATAGATCAACCATGAAAACCTGGCTTTTATATGGTCTAAAAAAATCAATCCTTCCCAGTAATGGCTGAATGTCATTACTACTTTCTTAATGCAAATATGTACTATAGCTACTTGAACTCATTAAAGGACAAGACTGATTTTTAATACTATGAGTTATCAGCATAGTACCTAAAATAGAAAATGAAATTTTTCAAAGATTAGAAAATGATTGCCTATTATGGAAAGTACTATCACGGCAAAAAACCCCGGGGCACCACACAGATTTTAAAGTTACCCCCTTCTAAATCTGTCTTTCAGTTTAAGTAAAACTATTATGTAAGTAAGTACCTTATTAATTGAACTGATAAATCCACCTTAAACCCTGATGCAAAAGAAAAAAATTTTGTTAGAACCTGCCTATCGTCAGACAAGTGTGTCCCGTTTTTTTTTTGCCGCGATAGTACATGTTGAAAGATAATAAATATTAGAGTCTATTTGCAAAAGACGTACATTAGCTAGTTTGCTAATGAACAGAAGTATTAAGAAATAGCGCTTCCTTCTAATAGGGTGCAACAATTGTTTAATTTGAAACTTTTAAATTCTGTTTATTTCTCTTTGAAATTTTTCTGCATATTAAATTGCAACCTGAAAACCAGTTAACAATAGGTTATTATATCTACAAGGTTAGCATTAAGTTTAACGACTGTTCTTTGCTGTTAAAATTTTTATTGGGCTTTTCTGCAATAAAGGCATTACGCATATTACTTTTTACACACCTTGTACAAAAAAGTTAATACCCTTTCAGGAAATTAAATATAAAAGAAAATTATACTATATTTCCGTTCGTCACTATTCATCTATTCTCGTTACATAAAATATCATTGCCATCATTGAGTTTACCAGTTCAACAAACATAAACTTATTCACATAAAATTGCAAAATTGACAAAGTTTTGACTGACGTAATAGGTGTAGTAAGTGATTCCCATAAATATAGTGTGAGAACAAGGTTTTGGAAAATTATGACATGAGTTGCGGAAACCCATTGTTGTTTACCTAAGAAACATATTGTTACTAATTTTCCCATCAGTATAGAAACTTTACACTTAAATATTTATGTATGTATGAGGATTTATCACATGCACCAGAACATAACAACGAAAAACCTCGTGTTGCAAGAATCGTGGTTATGAAATACAAACCAGCAAAATTCATTAATTCACTTTGTTAAAACATCCATTTGCAACACAACGAAAGTAATACATGATCTTACAATCAGATTCACCCACATCATACTTTTACAAGTACATTAGCAAATAGAAAAAAAATTAATTGAATTTAAATTGTACCTATTTTAACACCACCTACAAAATAACTTAAAATATCATCTATAAAATATCAAGTTTTATTATAAACACAATAAAAGTATACAAGGAATTATCTAGCTTGAAATCGCTTCCTGGATATTGCTTGAATATCTTAATTTTAATCCGTGGAATGAATGCCGGCAGTCTAAAACAATTTTTTTATTTCCTGTGTTTTACGTGTGCATTTATGTTGCTACTTTCAACACCGTTTTAACATTTAATTTCTAGTAAACTGTTGGAATTTAATCGGTGTTTACCAACAGTAAGCTTGCATTTGTTAAATTAAATTAAGCAGTGCTCATTTAATATAGCGATTATGCGAATTTTTAATGAACGAAAGATTTGTCTGCCAATAAGAGGAAAAAAATCAAAGCTTCATTTGTTAAGGAAAGACTTTCCCTATTCTTTAAATGAACTATAATATTTCCCATCTTTAGATCAATAAACAGATGTATTACTACTGCTTTCTTCGGGAACTGGGATGTTTCTATAATTGTCTGATTAAAATATGGCACTAATTGCGTATACGTAGATAATCACTCATTTGCCATTTATAGCTGAATAGTTTTGAAAAAGAAACGAGGAAGGATATTAATTGAAAGATCTATTAAAATTAGAATCCATAATCAAGATTTCCAACAACCTAAACCGGTGCATTCTAAATTAAATTTTTTATTGTAACCATTTAACTTGCTGATTTGATTTCTTTTGTTCTCGACACCAGAAGAGAGTTTTAATTTCTTATCGTTATAACTATTTTCCTTTGTTTTGGAACGATCTCTGATATATCTAAACCTGCTAACATTCCTTTAAGTTATCACATTCAATGTTTTTTAAAATTTTTTGTTTTGTTTTTAGAATATTTGTAATTTTAATTTAATTAATATTATATTGTTAAATCGAAAACGTTTCAAACAGAAAATACAAGATTGCTACATCACTAAAAGTACCGTACCAATAAAACAGCTGTTGCTACTACAAACAACTCTATTTTGGTGTTCTAAATATTCAAATTTCAAATCATCGTTGTAGCTCCAGGACATCCCGTGTGATTTACAATCGGACAGGATATATGTATACTTTTTAACTAACAAAACAAACAAACATCTCCATCATACCCCGTTATTAAATCTACTGACCTAATTCTACTATTATCGTATGTAATAAATTGAGTTTTAAAAGCTTTTCGTCACTATTAGCAACATTCTAGATTCGTTTCTAATCGCTAATTGAAATTTCCAGGTTATCTGTCTACCAAATGTTGTTATCATCGCCTACGCCTAGTAAAAGAATGTCACGTCGATCTGGTATTTTGAATTGTCTGTCAAAAAGAGAATGTTAGTTGTATTGGGATCAATATCGTGAAGAGATATATTTTTGTTTTGATTAAATAAACCAGTAGTTACAATTTTATGAACTAAATATCTATAAAAATTTTATTTCTATTTGTTTTTATAATGAAAGCAAATTCTATTTATCTTTTACAATGAAAGTATTTAAAATTTCTCTTAACTTGCATTTTTAAACAGTTTATTTATCTTGTAAACGTGCATTGTAAGAGCTATTGAGATAATTGTCAGAAAATCAACCTTCTCGAACAGTTGCGTTCATTTTCTGCAAGAATTGTCAGATTCATATTTTTGTTACAACTATTATTACATTTTACTGTGAGGTGCCTAAAACCTTATAATACTCACTGATCGAATTCTGAATTTGATTTTTAAAGTTATTCGAGTCTCTGATAATTAGAGTTTATCAAAAATTCAAGAAAATATTTGCTGATTGTACGAGGGTTGCTATTTATATTTCTGGCCTAACAATGAAAAAACAAGTATTTATGATCGAAACTAGTTTTATTGTTTTTCAAAATATTCTCCATTAAGATTGATACACTTTTCCATGCGTTTGAACCAATTTTCGAAGCACTTTTTCCACTATGTTTGAGGCAGCTTCAAAATATGCGTTTTGAAACAAAAAACGGCTTCTTCTGGTGTTGAAAATCATTGACCACGCAGTTTCTTTTTGATGTACGGGAATAAAAAGAAGTCATTGGGTGCCAAATCAGGGCTGTATGGTGGATGGCCCATCAACTCGACCTTTTGGGTGGTTAAATATTCAATTGTTTGAGCAGCGGTGTGAGAGCTTGCATTGTCCTGATGAAGAATGATTCGCCTCTTCTTTGAAGTTTTCCGAATTTCTCCAATGACTTCTGGCAAACAAATGGTTGTGTACCATTCAGAGTTGACCGTCTTACGTTGCTCTAACGCCACTGTTGCCACATGACCGGTAATGCCAAAGAAACAGGCAACCATTTGCTTCGATGTGCTTCTTCCGCGAACAACTTTTGTTGGATTTGTCTCAGCTTGAAAGACCCACACATTTGATTGCTGTTTTGTTTCGGGGTCATATGCGTAGATCCATGATTCGTCACCTGTGCAGATGTTATACACAGCCTTTGATGCACCTTTCGCAAATTTTTTCAACATTTCAATGCACCAGTCGACGCGAGCCTTCTTTTGAGTATTGGTCAGGTTATGCGGGATCCAACGGGAACAAATTTTTTTTACGGCCAAATGATCATGTAATATCTTGTTGATGCTAGTCATACTAATGCCCAAAGATGCCTCAATCTCACGGTATGTCACATGACGATCTTGTTTAATCAGTTCACGCACAGCATCGATGTTTTCAGGCACAACGACAGATTTTGGACGGCCTTCACGGATTTCGTCCTGGAGTGAACATCGGCCAGGTTTGAATTCATTATACCAGTTTTTTACAGTGCTGTAGGATGGAGCTTCATCGCTATATAATGTATTAAGTTCATTGATGCACTCTTGTCGTGATAATCCACGTCGAAAGTTATGAAAAATAATTGCACGAAAGTGTTCACGGGTCAATTCCATTTTTTACTAGGGAATGCACCTTTCAATTAACTGCAAACAACACTAATCGCACTCAAATGACAAAATGTTGTGGTTGAGGTTATGTTCAACAATGTAAAGTTTACACCGGAAATGTCATCTGACGCCTGGAAACAGTCAGTGTTGCCAAGGCCAGAAATATAAATAGCAACCCTCGTATTGACAAGCAGTTGTTGCGCATTTTCCTTCAGCTCTTTTCTTAATAATTCGAACTTTCTTGCCTATTGCTTTGAAATTTGTTTTATTTAAGTTAAGTTGTATCTGTAATTCAAATTCTTACTTTTATTATTTTGTTCTGAAATAATCGTTAGAGGTTACAATCTGCATGCGAATTTCTGAGTCTTTCCAGAATCAGAACGTTTACCTAAATTTCTCAGTGTGAAACGTACCTAATTATAGTATGATGTCGTTGTTTTGGCGTCGAGCTGGATCAGGATGAAGTGGACCAATTAGAGACGGTAATCAATCCAATTAAAGCGGTTTGACACACGTTTAGGAAAGTTTGCGCCATCTGTCGTGAGATAGACTAGTAAATGCCAAGCCAATACGACAACGACCTCATAATTTATCGCTCAAAATATGCTGTGCAAATTGCAAGAGAACTCGTTGGTGCTGTTAGTTTTTCCACCAGTCCAGGGCAGTAATGACTTGAGGTTTGCGGTTCGATGAACACTTAACGAAAATGATTTCTAATAAGTGGCACAAAGTATTTTTCTATCATAAGTCTCAAGTTGACTTTTTGGCAAATTTTATTATAGGAAATATCTTGCAAGAAAAAACGAGTTGGTGATTATGCCCTTTGACTTGAAGTAGCAAACATTAAAGGAAGACACTACTGGGGTGTATCTTGCAACCTTTTCGTTTCGGCTATCTTGACGATACAATCATCACTCTCCCACTCTTGAAAAACATCTGGAGGTACTTTCTGATATGTGTGAGAGATTTCGGAACTTTATCTTCCTTTGCGTTCTAGATCTCTATCGTTTAAAGAATGTTTCAGGACGTCTGGTGCGGTCCTTAAAGTTCCAGTAGTATGATATAATTATTGATCATCGGAAAGAATCTATAAATGTTGTTCCTGGCGCACTCTCCTGTGTCCCGCAAGTAGAAAGTTAAGTTTTAGACATAAAGCCGGAAATTCAGGAAAGATGCTTGGTATCAGAATATGATTGAACATCTGAAACCAAACCTGAAGAGTATCTTGAGTGAATAGTGAGGAACAAACGTGTTCCAAGAAACGAGCTTGGATTGGAAATTGTTCACCTTCAAGAGATTCATAACGATTAATGGGCGTCATTGCTCAGTTGATTGTCCGTAAAGTCGACTGCAGCAGTTGCGTTTGTCGATACTACTCGGCTGGATGATTGTGAACATGCAATTTGCGTAAGATACTAACGCAGTTCCAGCAAAGCAAGTTGTTTATCAGTGGCTCGGCATGTTTCAACGCCCTATATCTGTAGGGTCAGTTCTTAGCATGATGCATCAACTAATCTCTGTCACTTCTTGGTCATGATTCTTCCCATCTAGACATCTTTAAAATCTTTTTGTGGGTGCATTCTTTGTACTTTAGGTTGTGTGTTACTCAGACAAAAAATACTGTTTGTAGACCTATTGATAAAACCAAGCGATGGATGTATAGACGTTAATATTATTATTGGACCTTTATCAAAGTAAAAGAAAATATTTATATTTTACCCATTTCAGATTATTGCCCTAAATTTGTGTTGCTTTATGCCCTGTGGCTGACTGCTGCTAGTCACATTATTAATTTTTTGGAAAATGAGGTGTTGTTAGTTTATGGGGTGCTCCAACTAATATGCGGCAATAATGCATTATGGGGTGAACAATTTTTTCACCACGTTGTAGCATACTCTGGTAAATCAGGTAATATGAGTGAATCAGGTGGTTGAAACTGCTATAAGATCTTATATTAAATGAAAATAACAGAACTTGAGATGTCGAGTTACAAAAGATGGGGTTTACCACAAGAACAGCTGTATCTGAGAGTAGAAGCCATTCTCCAACTATTTAAATAACTAATGTGCAAGATTTAAATATGCACAAGCAATGTTTGAAAATCAGCAATCTGAACAATCAGCAATTAAGTTTACCAGACATTTGATTGACTTTGCTATCGCCTCAAAAGCTTTCCTTAAGTTTTATGATGCTAAGATTTGCCTGGTTTTCTTTAGTTAGTTACCTAACTTTGAACTCTGTAGGTATTAGGGTGGTTCAAAACAAACCTTTATGTCGCTGATCTGAATAATGTTTTGCAGTTTTGTGCCTTTAGGTGAGATATTAAAATGCACCAAATTTTGGCCTAATCAAACAACGTTAACACGTGCCGCATCGAGCTTGAACTTTGAAAAAATTGATAATTTTCATGTTTTTTCGAACGTGTTTTTTTCTAGGCACGAAATGGGGGCTTGGAAGCAGCTAAGATATTTTGTTATGGATAGTATGATAAATGAGGAACATTTTGACGCAAACTTCATCAAAATCGGTTGAGTAGTACTAAAGTTACAACCATTTTTTTAAACTATTGAGTACATAGGGATACTGGGGCTAAGTCACCAACTCATCGTTAAGGTCACATTTTCACAGTGGGTAATGGACAGCAGATGCTACTGACACTTTTGGTATATACATTGATTGTAATTTTGACACGAAAGACAATGAGAAAATCTTTTTTTTCCTGCTAAAATTTGATTCAGGTGGTCGAAAATTTAAGGTCTAAAAGCACAAGAAATGACTTTTTTAACAGACAGACTTTATTTACATAATTCGACAGGACATTAAAACGATTCCTGCAATCCTCGTTTTGTGGTCGTCGGGTATTTCCTCCGGTACTGCTGTACGACCTAACAAAAAAAGAAAAATAAGTGGATCAGACTAACTCTATGTGAACTAAAATGTGACAATAATAGCAAATGGCGTTCCTGCAGTAAAAATTGCTTTTGTGCCTCATAAACTTCTGATTAAATTCTTCTATGCGCTTCACTGCTCTTTCCGCTGTGTCATTGACACATTTTGTTCCGCTGATAATATTAATTGCTTTCATATATCTGCTGTCTTTAAGCTACAAAACTGAATCTTTTTTAAGAAACTGGGTGTTGGTTTGAAATCTTTAGAAAGATCGTTTTGATTTTGAAGAAACCAGTGCAGCTTGCAAACTTTTTTTCAGAAAATCTTCCAGATTGTCAACTTTAGGGACAATCTTCTTTTTAATTTCGGTGTCTTTCTCTTCTACTTGCTCCTTTTCCTGTAATATATTGTGTGCCATTCTTCGTTTTTGTTCGACGTCCACCCTACTATCAAATATAGATAAAGCAACCGTTTCTTTGTCGAGGTACCATAAATGGTTTACAAATTTGTTTGTGGCACATTTTGCCAAATAAACATCTATATCTCTGAATTTCTCCAATTTTCTGATATCAATGATATCATATTCCTCATGGCAATTTTGACCATACCATCAATGATATCATATTCCTCAGAAAATTGTAGATAGTCAGAGAGATAGAAGTTAATTTGGCAGAATGTGCCACAATCAAATTTGTAAACCATTTATGGTACCTCAACGAAGAAACGGTTGCTTTCTCTGTATTTGATAGTAGGGTGGACGTAAAACGAAAACGAAGAATGGCACACAATGTATTACAGGACAGGAGCAAGTAGAAGAGGAAAACACCGAAATTAAAAAGATTTTCCTTAAAGATGACGATTTGGAAGATTCTCTAAAGAAAGATTTACCAGCTGCACTAGTTTCTTCGAAATCAAAACGATGTTTCGAAAGATTTAATACCGACATCCAGCCAGTTTCTTAAAAAAGATTCAATTTTGTGGCCTAAGGACAGCGGATATATGGAAGTAATTGAGATTATCAGCGGAATAAAATATGTCAATGACACAGCGGAAAGATCAGTGAAGCTCATAGAAGAATTTAATCAGAAGTTTGTAAGAAATGAAGCCCAAAAGCAGGTACGCCATTTGCTATTATTGTTATATTTCAGTTCACATATAGTTAGTCTGATCCACTTATTTTTCTTTATTTGTTAGGTCGTACAGCAGTACTGAGGAAGTATCCGACGACCACAAAACGAGGATTGCGGGAATCGTTTTAATGTCCTGTCGAATTATGTAAATAAAGTCTGTCTGTTGAAAAGGTCAATTCTTGTGCTTTTAGACCTTATATTTTCAACCACCTGATTCAAAGTTTAGCGGAAAAAAGAAGATTTTCTCGTTGTCTTCCGTGTCAAAATTACAATCAATGTATATACCAAAAGTGTCAGTAGCATCTGCTGTCCATTACCCACTGTGAGAACGTGGCCTTAACGATGCGTTGGTGACTTAGCCCCAGTATCCCTATGTACTCGGTAGTTCGAAAAAATGGTTGTAACTTTGGTACTACTCAACCGATTTTAATGACTTTCGCGCCAAAATGTTCCTCATGTATCGTACTATCTATAACAAAATATCTTGGTTGCTTCCGAGCCGCCATTTCGTGCCTAGAAAAAAACACGTTCGAAAAAACATGAAAATTACCAATTTTCTCAAACTTCAAGCTCGATGCGGCACGTGTTAACGTTGTCCGATTGGGTCAAAATTTGGTACATTTTTTTGAACCACCCTAATAGGTGTATACATGATGTCTCTAGAATGAACGAGAATATTGATACGCCAGATTTCTGAGCTAAGATCAGGGCTAGCTTCTAGTTCGACATCATGAGCGGAAATATAGGGTTGTGCAACGACACCTTTTCAGAACATGCATGCCACGCCGTTGTTAAGAAACATAATTTTATCGTGTCTAAAAACAAAAGTTCCTCTACCTTCTCCTTGCTTTACAAGAATTAAAATGCAAATATGGTAAATGCTGATGTTATTTAAAATCGAAGTAATTGTGCATATAATAGGTACCTAGCTGATAAATACTGCTAGAAGATAAACACATAAAATGTCTTTCAAGAATGCGGTTGATGTATGGTATATGAAGAGTAGTATTGTTTCTGCTGAGAAGCAGCATTTGATCATTATAAAGTCTCATCAGTATTGGTAGATTTTTGTGAAACATCAATCCCGCTAGGTACTCACTATACCAACTCATAAATCTACTGATTCTTTACCTCGGAATCAAGAAGTATGACATGTTTTGGAATCATTTGAAATTTACAAACACAAGACAGTATTCTTGATGTTAGTCTTCTAACATAAAGTGGTTACATCTTATCAGATAGTAAATTTAATAATTGTTTTTGTATGTTCTCTTGATTTAGATGAAATCATCTCTACATGACCTTCCAAAATTCTCATTGGATGCTGTTTATCTTTACCTGTTCCTATCTTATGCCCAGAATATTTTGTCCATGATCAATCCTTGACCTCTATGTATAGTCAAGAATGATAAAGATTTCAGTCTTGGAGAAGCAACAGGAAATATCTTCTCGGTATTGTATACTAGTAGACAGAGGTGAATCATATCCATGCCATAGAAATTTCAAAAGGTAATGAGAGGATGAACTAGAACAGGAAACAATTTTCAAAACGTTGTATTTAGGTCAAAAAGGCTTTTTGGAATTTAAGAACAGATATATTCATACATACTCAATCCTTGATCCCACAGATAATCAAAAATCATCAGTTAAATACCTTAGCTTATGCCACGCAGGATGAAATTAGGATCTTTTCGCTATTGTGTACTGGTAAACAGAAGTAAACAATAATGCACACTATGGAAATTCCAAACGGTTGGGGATATAGATAAATCAGGCAATAAGTTTCAAAAGGTCATATTTAGGACAAAAAGACCCCTTTGAACTGTAGAACATCATCAGTCAGAAAACGCTTTCGAAAAGATATTTACATAAATAAACTATCTAATAAGAAAGTAAATCAGCTGACAAAGAAATAACCTTCAAGGTTGAAATTATATGATGGTCTACATTCTTTGAATACATTTTCTTGTCTTCTCCACTCATTTTGTTTTTATTAAGATTGTGTCCTCTTTTCATGTACGATACAGTATGTACATTAAGGTTTTTTTTTGCATGATTAAACCACGTTTGCTATTTCGGTTACATTGCAAATTCTTTTTATTATAAAGTTTATATTCACAGCACAAAAAAATTATTGCGTGCGTGATTAGCATTAGATGTCGTTATGCTTTTCTCATTTCTTTAGCTGCAATCTATTAACTAGAATTTTAAAATGTCTTTCAATGTTTAAAATTCTTCTAATTGGAAACCGCATGAATAAAATGAAAATTTCAATTTACAAGAAATGATATTTATGGTTAATTTTAAGACTCAGCGTTCCATTGCATTACGTAATAAAAAAATTACATAAATAAACTTTTTAAATATCCAATATCCGGTTTTCGAATATTTTACAAGGTAGTCCTAAGAACTTTCCGACTCGATAAAATTGAGCGACTCTATTTAAATTTGTAATTCATATTAATGAAATTCAAACACCTGTTTTAGTACTTGGGTTGTAATTTGTTCCACATACTACACGCATGGGTAATCAAAATATATCTTACTAGTCCCGCTCGGAATAATTGCGCTTATATCAATAAACCTACATAAAGTGTAATCTAGCTGTACTTACGGCAAACCGTTTTCCATAACCTCATTAGTTTTAGTGATAGAAATAAATAATGGACTAAGTAAGAACGTCAAGAAAGAAAAAAGGAATGGATTACAACAACGCCCGTGATTATGAAGTACTACTACTACAAGCTGGATTAAGTAACAAAACTTTCGCCACTATCCATGATGGTATTTTATTTCCATAAAAAAAGATCGATCAGTTATGTCTATTAATCGGACATGGTTTGGAAACATTTCAAGAAGGCAGTAAACGATCAGTTAGTAATACATGACAAGGTTGGCCTAATTTGATCAACTTCCTGTCTGGTTATTGATTTTATTAACGAGGCAATTAATTTCAAATTAATTGTTGATAATATCATAATGTGTTTGTATTTTGACTTGCAGGACTTACACCTGAACAACTTTAGTATGTCACCTTTCTATTATGCAATTCTGTATTTGAATGCATTACAATAGCAGGTACACTTTCCCTCAATAATCATTAAAACGGATTATATTTTTTTCCTCATTTGATAACAGTTAAAAATAAAAATGAGACCAGTGCATTATAATGAAAATATAATTTAATATGCCATTATATAACATGAGAAAATGGTGAACTTGATTATTTCAACGATTTTTTACAAAAAGGTATCATTGTTTGAAATATTCACATCCTTTTAAATGTTAAAGCTTAAAAAACTCCGTGCTCGTTTAAATTAGTTTCATAACCGTTAATACTAGTAAGAAAAAAGTAGGAAATAAATTTTCCTTGTATTTTGAGCATTAGGAGAAACAAACAAAAATGAAGTGGTAGGGGTACAATGGTAATACCTGAAATATTTTTAATGTTACATTGTTTAATTTCTTTGTAACAATAATAATTAGTTTATGATGTGAAAGAATATGCACTCAAGGTCGGTAGAGTAGTCTCAGAAAATGTAAGCCTTGGTGTTAATAACAATAAGTCAACATTGTTGTAAACAAAATGTTGTCACTTAATAACAACCGTCACGCATTTTAAATAGGCAGTAAATGTAGCATTACGGTCGAATTATATATCATTATGTTTAACAAGTCTTTGTCACTTTGATATTCTAACAAGTTAATTTAATCAATGCTTAAAAACTCAAAATAATGTACTTTCAACTTAACTACTTCCTTTACTCCAAAAAACTCTTGATTTGTTCTGTTTTAATAGATGCTACACAAGGTTTTATTAAAGGTTGCGTTTTTTTCATTCTCTGAAACATATGTATTAGTACAGACAAATCCATTCAAGGAAATGACGATGTTGCTAAATGATAATGCTATATAAATACATACATAAACTCAAAATCTCAAGGAGTTTCAGGCGCAATAATAGGGGAACGGAATCAGATTAATTTATACAATGTCTAAATAGACTTCCTAATTGAGGCATCAACATATTTATAATCAAAATCCCAAAGATTTTTAAATCTTTTTAAACGGCAAGAAAGAGACATCAAGAAGACCGTAAGCTAAGTAATTTGGCCAAAAAGCCAAAATTTAGTTGTTTTGATACCAAAATTTTAGGTGCCTACATATTGAGTCTGATACTGACTTTCATGTAACAATGTAAGTAACCCATGAAATCTTTATGCTTCTTTCATGATTTGTATGTTATCTTAGAAACTGATGATTGCTTACATTTTGGCCAAGGAAGGAATTTAAACACAACAATCTCCCATTTTGTTCACGACGTTACTTTTTGTTCTACTTAAGGTTGGTGTCATCAAACTTCTTGTGTATTACTAGCACGGCTTTCAAAAAATCTTGCTGTTTTTTACTTCTTGAGAAAGATCCAAAATAAGTTCAGACTATAAAAACAACCATTATTTACAGAAGCAGATAAGTACACCAAGAACTAATTTTCCTATGTAAGAGTAGTTTGATTATCCAATTATTGTTATTTTCGTTTGTGAGCAATACCAAAACTGTTCCCATTACCTCCACCAAAAGATGTTACGTTTTTGCTTGAAGCTAGACTGACCAATTAAAAAGTTAGAAAAGTTTGGGCAATAAATCAATAAGAACCGTTTGCAATGTATAAGAAAATGTTTGCTAGAAATCTGAAGTTCAAATTCTGGAGTACTCTATAAAATCCAATGCATTTAATGCTTTAGAATTAATTGCTATAGAACCCTTGTGTCTTTTTCAGTCTCGTTCAGAACATTTCGCTAATACCAGCAACGATTTTGATGTTAGGTCAAATTTTAGCTAAAGCAACCATGTAACTTTTGTTAGCCATGGAAAATCTTTCAATCTGCAATCGCGTATCTCCCATGGAAATACTTCTCTAAAGACTATCGAAAAGAAAGTTGATGTTTACATACTTAAATATCCTGGCTTTTGTTTAAAATATTTAAAACAAAGTAACAGAAATTGGAAGAGTAAGAACTAAATTAATTAACAACGTTTTGTCTGAGGTTTAGTATTGTTTTGTGGATATCTCTTAATTATAACTAAATATTTCTCACTAGAATAAACTTCAAGACAGTCTAGGAAATACAATGCCATAGTAACAAAATTGGTTCAATGTTAAATATGCCATTATCTGATAGATACGGTGATACAGTATGCAGTTATGGCTAATCAAAGTAATGTTGATACAATGTGCTTTTGATTAGCTTGCAACAGTATCTTCCTCGAACATGCTTTAGTGTATAAACCAGCAATTATTTTTAGTTTGCAGAAAAAGTGGGTATACGTCAGTCATGTCATACTAACATACTGTTTGCCATATTAGTAGGAATTTCTCATATTATTGGTAACATACACAGCTTTCTTAGCAATCCCGAAAACACCTTTCTTCCTCTTCGAAATGTTATCTATAGCTTGTCTATGCATTTTCCATAAGCATAATCTGCTTTTTGATCTCTGTTAGGTAACATCCACGTTCCCCATGTTTTTTAGTTTACACTTTCATTGACAAACTGTCGTGTATGTTCCTCTTCTTTCTACGGCATTTTTTATTTTGCATTGAACGAGTCTTGTTCTTAAATCACTTTCAAGACAACCATATAATCAGTTCTGGCTTAGAAAGTTTTTTCACTGCAAGCTTCTGGTAGATATCCTAGAGTATAAAGCTTCCGAATTAATTCTATTAATTTACAAACATCCTCAAAAGCAGTTTTGCATCTTTTAGCCGATTATTTGACTAAAATGCTTCTATCTAGCATTATTTGTCTAAAAGATCCTTTTGCCTTTTCGAATTCAATCTTCTCTCTCTAATTAACTGTAAACAAATTTGAAAGGGTTTTTATTTAGAATTGTAATAAACAAACACTTCAGCAAATTACAATCGTTGCCAATAAAAAAAACAATTCATAGTTTACTCGAGCGACTTTTCAAAAATGTCAGCTGTTTTCAATATTAGAAAATTTTATTATTCCCTCTTCTGATCCTGATCTTGTTCATTAGATAATATTGGTCTAGCTCACTGTAGGTTGCCTAAATATATGTCGTCGGTTATTAGAATGCCGATACGCTTTTACCAAACTTGAATGTTGTGGTATCAAACATTGATATTGTAATCATCTTAAATAGTGATATCGTATACAGCACTCTGACATTTTGTGCTACATCAGGGTATCGGCTTTCAGCGTATGAGCAACCGTATTGTCTAAGAATCGTAAACCCGGCTTCAGTCGATTGATAGGTATAGGCAAAGGCAAACTGGGAATGCTAGGGCTTATCCTAGAACTCGAAAATCTTAACATTATTGTACAATGATTGATGCAGTCTTTTCAATCAAATAAACGAACTTGAGGCTCAGGATATGGTTGGATCTCCGCACTCTGATCCAAGCCATCTTTGGGTGTACGGTATTCATGTTCAGTTTGTATTTTAATGCGCCAAACGCTAGCTTTCTGTGGAAAAGATATTCAATACCACGTGGCACTGTAAAACAGCATGAATAAAACTTTGAGACACGCCCCGTAAAATTAGTATGATTTTGCTTGCACTTAAACTTATTTTAATTACAAGATATAGAAAACAAAAGTGAATCTAAACTCTCTGTAACTGGAAAATACTTTGGTTTACCTGTACCATCAGTTAGTTTATTTGCGAAACATCAACTAGACAATAATTTGCTCTGAATACAAAGAGCAACAAAACAAACAGATACCTTCATTTCTGCTGGAAGGAAAACCTGTTTTGCCAGACGTAGCTAGTCTAATAAACTTCCACACTTATTGCTCCTTTCTAAGGCATTTGACTGTCATCAGATCTGCACGGCTAGAACAGCCCATTTCGTAATCTGTTTTGCGCTGTGGATATTTTTTTTATTTCAGAAAAAAATCTTTTTTTTTTGGTTAGCTATCCACAATCATGTTTATTGTTCTTTCTTTGACACACCTGATTGTCGTCAGAGTTGCTATGATTAGAACTGCTTAAGTCGCTCTCATCTCTCCATGAATGCATTTGGAGTTTATCTAGACTCTGCAGGTAGCCCTTATAGTGTCCTAAAGCAGATTGCATTACAGATTGTTGCCTTGATCTGCCAGAACAGTAAAGTATTGCAGAGTGGTACCACCAACGGTGTTTAGAATCTGTTGATGACCAAATCGAAGTTAGATGAGCCTTATACTTACTCAGTAATCACTTTTATTCTTGTCCAGCAGCATCTGTATGAAGTTTCTCAAAGATGTTTTGCATGTAATATCTTTAACTTTTAAACAGAACTGGACCAGAAGAACAGACAGTTTTCGCCAGACTGTGCGCATCGTGTACATCTGATCAAATTGCATAGCTCATTCTTCAAGAATTCATAATTGTATGTTGAGTAATAATTATTTTTTCCATATTCTAGCTATCTCTTCAGTAAAATCTAGTATTTGGTATTGTTATTTCTTTCTATGATATTTGCTATATTTACATTTAGTTTCAACCAGGGATTTTGGCGATACTCATTCACAACTTTTCCCCATTTTTAAGGTGTAACCACAATCTAATTGCCTATTGACGCAATGCGGAATTTGGGATAAAAGGAGATTCATAATTTAAAGGTTTTCCTTATTGCTTAACAGAAATTTGACGTTACTCATCTAGAATGAGTAATTTTGGCATTTTGATGTTTCAAGAGAAGAAGCATTTCGATATGTTTAATCTGCAGAATATATTGGTTACATATTATTCGATTCAGTTACTTATTTCTTCTCCAGATCTACGCAGTGCTTGCTTGGTGTTTATATTTAAACTTAATTTGCACAAATATTCTTGAAGAAAATAGAATATAGAATTTTGTCTCTGAGACTTATATGTTAGACGTTTCAACTCTTCAGATTAAATTAAAGCAGCTTTTTAACAAATCTTAAAATCGAAGACTACTGAAAAGGCAAAATTCACAATTAGAAATTTCTAAGAGAAAATAAATTTATCTTCGCACACTTTTATTTTCCTTAGATTTCATTGTTATGGCAATAATAATACATTTATTACGAGTTTGAATATTAAGGACTCTTTTTATAAAATTATGTAAACAATTTTATTACAACAAATAAAATAAAAACGAACAGTTATGACTTTCTTATATTACTCCATGCAAAGTTTGTACTATACCACAATGAATACTGCTTTAATCAACTCTGTGGTTTGTATTGCTTATTCGAAATCTGTTCCCATAATTATCTAATTCTTTAAATATTTGTATCTGCATTTTACCTGCGAGGTAATTAACCGATTACATAATTCGAACTGTTCAACCAATGTCACCAAATTAATCTGATTTGCTAGCCCACAAGGCCTAGGCCTGTTAATCTTAATTGATGGATGTTAATATAAATCTTGATTAGAGGAACATACCGTTAATTTGCAGAATAGAACCAGACTGTTTTTTTTTACTAATTGATAAACAGGAATAAATTTGTTTTTTTTCTTTTCCTTTATAGTCATTTAGAATAAATAAAAATAGACAAACAAAACGATTAAGCATTTTAAAGATTTATTGATAACTTTATAACAATTTAATAATTAAGTAATCTTTGTAATAAATCTTATTTATTTTTTTCCTTTCAGGTTGGTTTTCCTTAACAAACGAGAAAGGAGAAAAGACTGCAGTGGTCCATTCTTCGGTGTTGCAGCTTGTTAGAGAACAAGTTTGTAGTTTTATTAGCATTCAATCTTTCACTGCCTACACTGCCAGTAATCAAGAGTCTTCTGGTAAGTTTATGTTTCATTCCTCGCCGGTTCTGCTGTACCTACACATAAAGAATCCAACAAATCTAGTTATCCTTAATAAAAGCAAGTTTACATCTTGTCTTTTTCTATATTTCAAGTCATATTTCTAATTGTTACAGATGGTTTAAATTCTAAAACGCAATATTTGAAAACGCAAATTAGAGGTGGTCAGGTTTTTCAGTTAAGAGCGGTATTTCAGCACAGAGATAGATCTGAAGGCGGAAAGCATTCCACGAGATCCTCGCGCGTTTCTCGTTCTGCAAGAGATAAAGATTTGGCCAACCGTTATGCTCAACTTATTGGTCAGAATAATCAGGTAATGACTACTTTTTTTAACAAGTGTCGTAATTTGTAGATGTTGTTTAGATTCGAAAAGGCAATTATCCTAATATAAAGACAATAAGACAACAAAACATTTATTAGAGTGTAACGCTAATGTGGTTTACTGGAACTAAGTTGTATGTGTTCTACAATTCTACATGTTTATCGTTTTAAGATGAAAATACTTTAAGTCATTTTCTTTTGATGATCCATCTAAGTAGCATTTTCTGTAAACACAAGCAAGTTTAATTGCTGGAAAGTTTTGCATAACTTGTTTTTGAAACTGTGTCGGTACGCACTTTTTATTATGCAAGAAGGCTTGTACACCGGAAACTACAACACCAACAACATACACATAAAGTTGTTCCGGAAATCAAATTACCTTGAGTAATAAGAACTATATTAGGCTTTTACATTAATTGGTTTTATTAAAATTTCATGTATGAGTAAATTGAAATAGCGTGTAATTTTCAAGTAAATAATGTATGTAACTGCATTTTGTATTTTATTTACAGGAATTGTACGTTCCTTTAACGACGAAAGGGGAATTTTACGAAATTTACAGTTCCATAAAAGCCCGTTTGTGTTTTGCCGGATTGATGGATAAAACTGGACCGTTAGCTCTGGATAAAGATTGTTTATACAAACTTACACATTTATTAAGAAGAGTAGCGTTACCAGTGAAGGTTAAACTTCTTAGCGGACCTTTACCACAAGGGTTTCCTAAGGAATTTACAGGTAACTTTTATAATTTCATTAATTTATAAATGAAATATCCTTTTCAAGTTTGTTGTCTATGCTACCATTGAAATCTCTAATTTTAATATAAATAAATGAACAATTACTGTATGTAAATAGCATATACATAGTTGGAATGTTTATTTCTATAATTCATTTTCAGTGTATAAGTACATTAACAATGGATTCTTTTATTAACAATTTATTTTTAGATCCTGTTACAAAAAAGCTGCCAAAACTGCCGCTTTATAATTTAATTATTCTCAAACTCATCACTTAAATATTAAACGTTTTTTATACTTTATATAAATGCAATCATGAATCGTTCCTTAAAGATACTAATTAATCATATTTATTAAATTACTTCCTGATTCCATAAAGAAATGATTGACGTAATTATTTAATAATAATAATCAGCTTGAAGATTGTTAGATAGCAATAATAATAATTGTTGTTTTTGTCAAAGTTTTTAAATGTATGGCAAATAGATCCACAGAAATAAAAAAGAATAAAACAAAAACAAATCAAGAGGAAGTAGGTATGTGAGAAATTACACAACTACCATAGAGAATCATTAAAACGACACACAAGGTATCCTAACAAACACTAACGCGTATTTGTAAGTCTTGCACATAATCTGACAAAACGAATTTATTTTTTTTGGCTTTCAATATTAATAACTTTAAATAAAAACTTTGTTTATAAATCAGGAGTACACTAGGATCTTGTACTCCAAATTTAATTATTAATCGCCCTCTACAATTATGACAACCGCTTTTAAATCACCCCGTATGTATGCAAAAAATAAATTTGATGCTATACCGGGTGATTTAGCAGGAACAGTTTTTATTTCTAGAGATGGTTTCGAGTATAAAAATCTATGTGCAAGCCTGAATAGTTAAAATCAGCTTTCTTTTAGTTTCTCATCTTTTATTATACTATCAAATTAGCCGTTCTTGAGATACATTAAATTTTAAACTTCGATCTTCCCGTTTGCTAAGATATTTTTTGTTTCTCATTCCTTTCGTTTTTTTTTTGGGAAAAATGAAGCAGCTTTTAGTCGATAAGACACCTTACATAGTAATATAGTGTATGCATATATAAAGTGCAGAATGAGTTTATATTCTTAGGAAGTTTTTGTTTTCGAAAAGATACCTACACACAGGCATTAATTTTCCCATATCTTCTGCCATCATTGCAAAGATTATTATGAACTTTTCAATAATTTATTTAAATAGCACTCTACCTTTCTTTGCAGAACCCTTCCTAAAGGTTTTGACACAATATGGTCATATAGATTTTAGTCAAATTGTACAACTATAGCAAAGCTAGGTGTGTATAAAGAAGCTTTGCCATTATAACACATCGTTCAATAAGTCCCGAGACTAACCCAGAGATGGTGCTAGTAGTACCAAACTAGCCACGTTTCCCTAGAGTGCGAACCTTCACATGAAACGTGTAAAAATTTCACGTCGATTGGACCACAAACAGCAGAGTTATCGAGGTTAGAGTAAAGTCACTTTGTAATTTGTTTGAAAAATGGAACAAAGCGAGTTTCGCGTGTTGATAAAACATTGTTTTTTAATGGGTAAAAACACCGTAGAAGCCCAGCAATGGCTTGAGAAACGTTACCCGGACTCCTCTCCATCCAAATCAACGATTTGTCGTTGGTATGCTGAGTTTAAACGTGGTCGTACGGACACAAACGATGCGGAACGTTCGGGTAGGCCTTTGGAAGCCGTTACACCGGAAAATGTGAGTGAAGTATTCAAAATCGTAATGAAAAATCGCAAAGTAAAGGTCCGTGAGATTGCAGAAATGACACAGATATCATCTGGAAGCGTATTTACAATCCTTCATGAAAAATTGAGATTGAAAAAGGTTTTTTCCAAGTGGGTGCCGCGATTGCTTTCAATGGAACAAAAACAGCAACGAATCGACGATTCAGAGAGCTGTTTATCGCTATTTACTCGCAATAAAAAGAATTTCCTGCGTCGATACGTGACCATGGATGAAACATGGATACATCATTTCACTCCGGAGTCGAATCGGCAATCATCTGAGTGGCGCATGGCTGGCGAAAGCCGCCCAAAGCGTCCAAAACCGCAGCAATCTGCTGGCAAAGTCATGGCGTCTGTTTTTTGGGATACACATGGCGTCATTTTCATTGACTACCTGGAAAAAGGTAAATCGATCAACAGTGATTATTATATTGACTTGTTGGTACGTTTGAAGGAGGAGATCGCAGCAAAACGACCGCACATGAAGAAGAAAAAAATCCTTTTTCAGCAAGACAATGCACCATGAAAACAATGGCAAAAATCTACGAGTTGGGCTTTGATTTGCTTCCCCACCCCCCGTATTCGCCAGATTTAGCCCCCAGCGACTACTGGCTCTTTGCTGATCTCAAAAAAATGCTCCAGGGAAAAAAATTTGGCTCGAATGAGGAGGTCATTGCCGAAACTGAAGCCTATTTTGAAGCAAAGGATAAATCCTTCTATAAACATGGTATAAAAATGTTGGAAAGGCGTTGGAAAGATTGTATCACTCTAAAAGCAGATTATACTGATGAATAAAAATGATTTTTGAAAAAAAAAAATGTTGTTTTCGTTGTTAGTCTCGGGACTTATTGAACGATGTGTTACATTCTGAATTGTACATATAAGGGAGTGAGTACAAATAGTTGGCAAAAACTTTGCTGGCCTGTAGATTGCTTATAACTAATTTTCTATTATTGTTTCTTGCACTTATCGTGTTCTTAACTATGATGTTATTTGTCTTCCAACTGTTATTATCTTATTAGATTCTGTAAAGTGGAGGATCTAAATAATTCAGGTGATCTTCGAATTTTACAAAATGCGAAAGGATCAGCCTTAGTAAATCGCTGTATGGGCTAAATACCTAAAAAAGTCACTTATATGACATGTGAAATGGCACATGAAAAAATGTGAAGATAAACAGAAAAAAAACATTTCTTAGGTCCGACGAGGAAGATACTTCCGAAGAGACTTGATAACGAAATTTGTAAAAAACTCTTTGTGTACACTGCAAAAACTGGTTAAGAGAATTAACACTGAGTCGCACCTAACAATTCTACGGATGGTATCTATAGTAAATCCATTTCTGTGTAATACTTAGTTAAGTAGGCAACTTATTTAGCTTCAAACACAACACTAACAGCGAATCATTTTTAATAAAGTTGGCACCCAACGATAATGTGGAAATGCATCAGATATGATACACTTGACTTTTAATATCTAAAAAGTAGAGAGAATGATAGTATTTCATAGAAAATTGACTCCAAAATAAACTCAGAGCAAAACAGTAATAAAAATATGAACAGTAACCAAGTACCCACCTTCGTGTAGTTGGTGTGATTTTGAAACGTTGTGGATTTTTAATTATTCTTTGTAACTAAGACAAGAACTACAATTTCTGTTTGCGATAAACTTAAGGAAGTTCAGGTCCGGCCTCATTGATCCTGACCGAACGGTTTCGGCATGATATGAAGTTACTTTTATGCCAGCAATAAAATTAAAAATGAGGCTGCTCGTTGATTTTGCAGGTTGAAGCTTGATATTCTCACTCTTTGGTTGCTCGAACCATGCAACCCCAAGCACAGCAGTGGTCACGGGAGCATTAGTTTCTCCAGAGAATATGAACTAATAGAATCTAATCCATGACGTAAACTTGATATATCATTTATTAAAATTAAATCAGAAATGTTCCAAGCTGTATCTTAATTCTGATCTATTGGGCATTTTTTAAAGAACCTTAAACGAAATATTTACCATAGCAGATGGAAGCATCAATTAATGCTGAGTAGACAACAAAGAAGCCATCAAAGAAAAAAGATAAGATCGTTGGATTGCGATGCTGGTGTATTGGTACTCGAGGACTATTCTATCTCCACTACAAATTTTGACTCCTCTCGTAATGCAGCAACGACACACGTAGTATATTATCTCCAATCACTGCAATCAATGAAATGCAGACCAAAAGTAAGCAAACTTAGCCCCCGGGGCCTAATTGCTTTAAGTTTATTAGCAAACACTAACTTTCGATTAGAGATTTAATCAAACCATTTGGTTTTGAAGTTCGAGCTGTAAGATACGCAAACATTTTTGATGTTATAAGAGCCGGGTTGGCCCCAGAGACCAGATCTGTCCATTTCTATCATAATATACGTTACGAGGGTTTTGAGAAAAACTCTACGGATTTGCAATTAATGGTATTCGGCTTTTGATCTATTTGGTATGATAAATAGATGTTGATTAGAACTTAAACTTATTATATCAAATAATTCTTGCTGTGATGGCTTACGAATTAGAGATTTGAATGAGCATTTAGAACCTTCTTGAAGTCTTGCCTAAGCGTAAAGCTGTAAACATCTCTTTTTGTGTGGAAATACTGTTGTTTCAATTATCTACAGAGCAATATCGGAATGCGATTGTTTAAATTTGCCAAAGAGTGGATGATCGAAGGCACTGACTTAAGTGCGTGCAAACAAGCTACTTAAAACTGCGAGAAACCGAAGGAGATTTCGTACTTCCTATGGAACTGCAAAAAAATTACAAAAAGGTTGAAATATCGTAAAAGACGTAAATATGCCTAAAATGTTAATGACTAAAGTTGTTTAGTAAGAGATTATAAATGTAAATGATGCAACAGATACTAAGGTATTTGTCTCATAACTTTCGTAACATACGTTAGACGTTTGAAGTTTGAGGTTTTTCCAGTAGTTTTTTGTTGATATTGCATGTTATTGCTTTTGCATTTAGTTTTGCCAGTCTTATAATGTCCATTATTATCTCCTATTTATGACTTTATTTTGAATCCATCAGTTTGTGTAGTTCTCTGTGAACGTTGGCTTGATTGATTTCTTCCACTTTGTTTGGTTTTCGCAAGCAGGGTTTTTATTGATTATTTCTGCATCTCCTAGAATCAAAACTGGACTGTGATGTGTGAAGGTTAAGATAAATCTGTCACTTTCTAGCAGATCCGTTTTGAATACAAGAGTATTGGGAAACATTAATTTTTAATTCATTCAGTTAACTCCTGATTCAGTAAATACTTAAACTGATAGGTTAGAAATGTCAAGAAACCCCAAACAGTATCAGAATCAAAATGAAGGTTCCGATTTACAGCGTGGTTCCAATTTTTTGTTTCTTCCCTCCCATAACTTCCCCATTACGTTTTTCATTTGTACATTTTTAGAGCACTCTTTATCTTATTCTTAACAGTAGAGTTTAAACATCTTTGCCTGATTTTTACTGTAATTATATTTTTCAGCTGATCATGTCTATATAAAATCGACACTTACACTTAGGACTGTATATCTACGAAGAAAGGGGGCTTTGCCCTATAGTTACTAATATTTCTTGTAATTTCTCATAAATGATTTTTTATTCACACATCCCATATCCATTTTAATTATTTTAATTGATTTTAGGAAAAATCTGTTTCATAAAAACCTTCTAGTCAGTGCGGATTCGAGTCATTTATAATAACACTTTCTCAGCAAACACAGAAATTAATTTCATTTTTATTTTAGCAAATAGTAATGCACAATGCAGTTAACTATATTTAATAGCAATTATATACCAGTATGCAGAATATGTAAATGAGGGATATATACACTAACAATATGCACAGCAAGTATTAAGGTCTTATATTGCAATTTGCTGTTATGTTTTAAATATGTTTAGTATTTGATAGAATATTTAAATACAAATACTAAATTAGTAGTCACTATTTCTATTGATTATGTGATTTGATTACAGTTAAATATATTCCAATGGTTGGCTTTATAAACTGTAAATTTGATATATACGGATTATTATTAAATTTCATTTTATTCATTATCCTACATACCTAATAATTATAATAAAAGTCAGTCTCATATTAAATATTAATTATAATTAAACATAATATAGCACTAGGTAATAGTAGCATAGATAAGCAAGTATTAGTAATTAACTTATTTTTATTGACTGCAATAAAAAGAAGTTTTCACATTGTTTTACTGTTTGGTCTTAGTTCAGCAATATCAGCAATATTAAAAGATTTAACTGCAGATTATTAATAAGCAAACAAGTTCATAAATTTGCCAATTAATAAAAACCACTTTAGTTAACTTGAACTTTATAAATAATTTAATTAATTAACTAATCTGCTTAATTGGTGGTATTGCTATTGAGCATGGGGATTATCTAATATTATGCAATTAGATGAGTAATTTTATCCGCAAGCTGAAGAAAAAAAATCTTGTTTTTCATAAACCAGACATGCATGTTTTATTATTATTTATAATTACACCTAAGCTTCACAATGTAGATAATAAAATAATATTGTTTACAAACTGTTAATATCCTATTATTTTATATAAATAACTCTCAGAAAAGAAGACATTCATTCAAGCAAATGAAAAATGATTGATAAAACAAGTTTGATCGTAAACCAATACATTCATTAAATTAAAAACTACTTGTATTGTGTTTGTACATCAATTTTCTGCAAAGCACATTAACCAATAAATTACAATTTTATGATCAACACTAAACCACCAAACACAGTACGATGATTATGGCGGTGGGTAGAATTACATTAGACATACCTCCCATAATTCTTATATACCATTCTATTCTTAAAAGAACATAAATAAACAGATAAATCCTGTCTTTTGCTTTAAAACAGTCATATTTTCTTGCTAAGATTAATAAAGTTTGATATAAACTACAAAAAGTTGATAAATATTAACAAATCCCAAATAAGACTCTTGCTTGTTAGTAATATTGAAAAGGAATAACAAAGAAAATGAATTAACCTTTAATATGGAAATAGAAATACTGAAAATTTAAATAAAAGAATAATCCTCGAATTGTTAAGAGAAGATAGAGAAGATATAATATCATAATGTAAATATTGTACCGAAAAAGTAAAATAGGTAAAGAAAACAGAGAAAAAGTAAATAATAAACACAAGCATATTATTATACCTACTAACATAAATAATGTAATTTCTTATTGTTCCGTCCTTCCTCTAAACTAATTGATATGTTAAACACCGTAACCCAAAAATAATTTACACTGACAAGTTCATTAAAGGTTAGTTTTTTCATCGAGTTTCTGTTAGAGTAAAAGTGCAACAAGTGCTTAAAATATAACGCTTATATAATAAACAAGAAGGTATTATAAAGGCAGCCTATTGTTTCTTATTACATTTAATTATAATCCACTGCAACATGCAAACAGCTTTCTTATGTGTACGTGTTATTTAAAAAAAATATGGGCGTGCGAGGTTTTATTCATTGTGCAGTGGGTACCTTATACCATCCCATTTCTATTCTGTCACATAATAATCCACAACAAAGATTGCATAAAACTATATTAGTAGTAAAAGTATGAGAAGTAGGATTTTTATAAAACAATAAATTAATATATCATAAGAACTGTCAACATTTACTAAATAAAAAAGGTACACACAACTAGAGAAATCCAATGAAAGTTATACTTACAAAACTTGAAATTTATTACATAGCCGCTTAAAACAGCGGCGTGTAAGAAGCCAAACTGAGAACTTCGTTTTCTGAGAAGTAATTGACAACCTTTAAAATGTAAAAATATTATTTACAACCTAGAAGTGTAATAATGTATGAATAAAAATCGTTTGCACGACCAATAGTGACAGAAGTAAAATGCAATATGAACTTGGCGTGTTATGGTTTGCATTTCTTTGAACGCAGCGTGTGTTGAATGAAGTTTAATTATTATTGGCCGGTTGAAAAGAGATAAAGCTATGCAAGTCTATGCATTACAACATGTATCTTAATTATTGTTATATTTATAGGCACCGCTCTTATTTTTTGGGTTATATCTGAACATTTCTAAATCTATATAGTTTCTAGAACAACTGCAACATTTTATGCTTTCACTGTTTTAAAAGAATCTCTCATAAAACCTTCCCAAATAGGCATTTTTTCCTCATTATTTTAATTATTTCAAACACGAAAAATCTTTCAGTCATTTGTTAATTTTTATTACAAAAAAGAACCCACACAAATACAACAATAATTAAATTAAATTCTTGCACAGTAGCTCCCAACTTCCAATAATCTTCTCCATATAACAAAAGAATTAATGTGGAAGACCCATAGATACTTGTTCCACAATAACTAAAGCTACAGTTAATAATTCAAACAGGAGTTTCCGTTGAAAAACAATGATAGAGTTATACACACTTTCATCTTGAGAAATTGATTAAAATCTCATTAACGGTAATAATGACAATAAAATTTCGAAACTGTTGCACGATTTGCACAATTGTTTAGAGGCCTGCAACTTATATACTTTTAAGCCGGGTCAATTGGGCGCCAGATCGTGTTGACGTCAGGTCTATTGGGCACCAACCAATTGGAAGCAAAATAAATCAATTTAATTTTTTTTATGAATTTTAAAATACTTGAATATCAAAACTGATAGGTTCTGTTTGCTGCTTTGGCACGGCTGTTAAGACGATCCTGATCTGCAAGAGTTCTTTTATATAAATTCCACATTTTTGGGTCATACATTGGCGGTTTTCTCTATTTTCCGTCGCGATTTAATCGGCCTACGTAGGTATCTTACATTAGATTAGATTAGGTTAGGTTATGTTTTCGTTAACAAGATGGGCAAAGCGCAATTGCCGAAATTAAAGAAACATCAACTAAAAGAAGAGATTAATTCTAATACTAAATTAGCAGATGGTTAATTTGGATTTTGAAAAGAGCCCAGTACAATAGACAACAATGACCTAGACGTCAAGAACACGTTTAATTTGCCGCCACGGAAGAGAATAATGCAAACACTTAAAAATCGCGGAATATTGAAAGATACTGTGCAATTAACAGGAAACTATTTAATAACAATTGGCTAAATGTAACCGGGAATAAAAAAGTGTCCTTCAAGAATCCATACTGGAGTAGTAGCTAGCAGTATGGAACGTTTATTACAATGGCCTGGAAGGAACAACCGATGCTATAGCGTTGCTAATCAGAGAGAAAGACACTTCGGCACTGCAAAGGAAGATCTCTCACGCAATTGAAGAAATAGATACTTGACTGACAGAAAAGCAACTGATCCTAGCACTACAAGGATTGTAGTGGAAAGATTTGATATCAAAACAATACAATGGATTAAATATATAGGAGTTGGTCTATGACAGAAATATTGAAATGGTAACACATCACAGTAGATAGTAGAACCGGAAAGAGACGTATCATAGCATCAGTAATCTTGTTTATCATCCTATATGCAGCCTCACTATATAAAAGGGAGATAAAAAGAAAGTATAAAGATATGATTACAAGTGTACAACAAAAAGTCTTAATAGGAATTAGCAGCACATACCGAACAGCCTCTAATCAAGCATTGCAAGTCATAATAGGTATACCCTCAATAGAATTATTAGTCGAAGAAAGAGCAAACATACATGACAGAGGTAGTATTTAACTAAGACAGAGATTAAAGAAAATACGATCCAGAGGTGCATGGAACAATACCATAGACAAAGCATAGTGGATAAAAAAAGATTATTTCAAACATCGAGCGAAATAGACTTCCACATTACCACATAACTTGGGTGCTTAGGGAACGTAGTTATTTCTAATAAATAAACAAAGTAGAAAATGGCAAGTGTAATTACTTTGAAAGAACTGGCACAGTGGAGTACACACTATTTGAATGTGATGCCTTCCAACAAATTCGAGAAACTTCTTGATCTCTGATATATACTCTATTTTATGAGTTTTCTTGAATATAACTGAAGACAGTCCTATCCTCTCAAGAAATGCGTAAGGATTCTAAGGTTTCTGAATCCATTCGGTCAATTAACCTTCGGGTGCCAGCGATGATTGCATGAAAAAAAGTTAGGTCAGAATAAGTTTAGTTAGGTTAGGTTGGTAACTCCAAAAATCAATAAAATAAGAATAAAGACTTCGTATTCAATTAGCAGCGCCCAATTGTATTAGTAGATCTACTAGACGTTTCAATGTCCTAAGATTGCACCACTTTTAAAATTTTGTCGACTTGCCTCTAGAGTAAAGCTTTCAGAATGCAAAAGTCTAGATTTTAATTCTTTATCTAAAAGCTTTTTCAAGGAATGACAGCTTTCTAATGATTTTTGCAATGAATTGGCAATTATTTTCTAAATGAGGAAACGGGAAAACGGGAAAGGGAGTAACAAGGTTATTTAATCTCTTTCATGTCTTACTTTAATAAATATTTGATATGTGACAAAAGTGGGAAGCTGCAGATATCTATCAAGAGGTATCTAAAGCAAAATATATGAAATCTTTTATAGAACTGTTAAAGACTGCTTTTGCACTGGAAAACAAAGAGATGTCCAAAACTCAGCTTTAACAATATTATCTCCCAGTGTCATAGTTTAATTACATGGTAGCATAACATAACATAAGATAATCTCATGGTGTCTGCCGAAATTTTCCACATTAAGAAAATATTTTGGGGATTTCTTCTTGTAATATGGTAGGAAGTTTTAAGTATTAATTGATTAGAGTTGCATAGCTCAGCAAAATATTTTAAAGTAAGATAAAAATAACAATTCTATGAAATTTACGAAGACAAATTAAATTAGCATTACAACTTGTTGTGAATTTTATTAAATCTCCTTCGTTTTGAATTATGCTGATTTTTTGTGCTACGATTACTAATTTTACTAACCTTAAAACGTCATGTTAGATAACAGAACTTTTAATATACCTACACAGGTTAATTAACAATTAATCTCATTGCTAGTAATTGGAAAATGACTGTATTAACATATTTAATTTCCACAAACAGTTGCTTGATAATTAATTTTTAATTACATTACAATATTCTTATAATATAATTTTAATACATTTACTGACAAGTTCATTCATTAAAAACTAAAATAAAAACCAAAAATTTATTGACCAGGATTCGATTACGTTTTATAGATCCATAAATACACGCCATTCATGTTTAAATTAAAGGGTAATTAAATGTTATTGCATTTTATAAAAATTATAACAATACCATCAACAACCGTTAACTGCATTTACAGTTTTGTCATATACTGCCACTTATTAATGTCTTATTAATAACTTGTTGCAAATATAATTAACATTTCAAATTACCTATGGATATAATAAAAAAATACAGTTACGTTGCAATATCACAGTCAATTCTTTAATATTTATAACACGGAGAATCATGATCATTTTTCATCCAGATTTTTAATTAAAAATAACCTGAACGTGGTAACAGGAATATTATAGAAATAAATTAAATTAATCTTCGTTACTTTTAAAAAAGAAAATTTAGAATAGAAATTCATAATTTTTAATAACATCTGTTTCTTTTTACAGACACATTCATTTTGGAAAGAAAATTCCAAGAACCACTCATGGTAACGTGTACGCTACCTCCACCATCGGAGAATATAAAACACGAAATCAGCTGCATAAATTTAAACTCTCAAGTTAAAATAGCTAAATGCACCCTAGGATTTGATTCGGAAAATCGATTATTCAAATCACAAAGAGTTCAAGCTGCTTTAGCATTTTGTCATAAAAATGTTGAAAGTTGGTATAGGGAAGTACGGTTAGTTCCAAATTTTCAAATAGAAATTTTACAACAAAATAGAAGTCCCAATATTTGTAATGACTGTAAAAACGGAAATGAACTATGTTTAGAAAATTGCCGCAATAGAACAATTGGAGATGATTTTAGAATAGATGAAGAGAATTCCAATAAACAATTGATAACAAAGAACGTTATTGATAAATTTCCTAAATCTAAAAAGTGGTACAGACATTTCAAGATTCTAGGCGTGGGTAGCGATAATAATTCTAATAGTAAATATCAAGACATTAAAGACCCAATGGAAGGAATGGAAAAAGTTAAGAGCATAGAAAGATACAAGGACATGTCAAAATTAATAGAAGAGAAATTTGGTAAGAAAAGTTATAACCCTGTTAAGAAATCAGCTAGTTTTATGTATTCAAATAAAAGAATGGACCTCCAAGAAACTCCGATGGATAAAGCAAGCAATCCGGCTTTATTAAAATGTCAAAGCTTAGATGCTCAGATTTATACCACCGAATACGATAACCAACATTTAGAAATGTTAAAAGACAAATTAAATAGAAAAATTTCGAATGCATCCGATAACTTCAGTAGAGAATTTCAAATGTGCATACTTGACAATGAAAGCGGTTTAGTCGATCTTAAATCTAAAACCAGTTTAATAACAACGCAAGGCCAGTCATTAAAAGATTTAAAATCAATGAATCTACAAATCACTAAAATTGATTTTGATGAAATAAAACCTGTTGAAGAAGTTACAAAACTTAAAAAGATAAAACCTGATTTAATACCTACATTACCAAAAGATGACAACTGCGATAATTCTTACATTACTGAAAGATTATGTTCAGAATTTCACGTAAAGACTAAAGTACAAAAGAGAAGCTTTAGTAAACAAAGTTTATTTATGGGATCGGATAATATGAGAAACAGTGTGCGTCTAATGGATTCTATTAGAGAGAAACATAGCTTTTCCGTTTTTGATAACCATAGACGTAGTGTGCAGAATCAAAGTAAGCATAATGTTAATACAAGATCTGTTGTTGTTCAAGTTCATGAAGAATCTCTGTCAAAAACGAAAGGTCAACTACAAAAGAAAATGTCATCTGTTATTGATGACATACCTTATAGTCACGTTGCTGATGAAGTAAATCAGCGATCTAATGAAGGAAAAACTCCAGATGAAAATATTTATGCAGAAATTTGTGAAAATTCTTGCAGTTGTGATAGCATGCGCAAATGTGAATGTAAAAGGACTAAACAAGGTGATCCTGAATACTGCTATGTGAAGTTAGGATCCAATGGCGATAGCGTCACTCAGTCGGATTCAGATGAAGCCATTTATAATACTCTAAGATAATGTCTTTATGCTTATAATTTTTGTTTGTGTACATATATATCATTTTCAAAAGTAATCATTCGTTTATGTATATATAACTATTTACGCTTGTTTTTGGCTTATTAAGTCATGTATGTATGTATATATTATTTGATCGCGAAATGTTATTTTTATCAGTGTCGAATTTAAATAAAATTAAGCTACAACTGTGACTGTATTTTTTTCTTTTTTTTAATTCCCAATTTACTTATTTACAGGTTGAATATAGAACACGCAGAAAGACTTTGTCTGTTTCGAACTTCAACTAAGTACTCAAAAAAGAGATCTGTATTTAGAACTTACCACACCAAGGTGTTTAAGATGCTATTTTACTTAATTTAAACTTTTCTAATTTTGTATTATTCGTTTTTAGTGCATATTTAAGCAAGATAGAAACTGTCATGACTGTTAATCTGCACAAGTCAAAATTCACACCTTTCGATCTTCTTGCGTATAGATTTGCTTACTCTATGGTATCCATGTGCAAAAACCATATCTATGTTTCTTTTCTTCTCCTTTCTTTAGTATACTACTATTTCTGTCAAAGTGAAAACACAAACTCTTCAAAAAAGATGTCAAATCATATTTAATGCTCAGACTATTACATGACAAGGCAAAAATGCTAAAATTAATTGAACTTCTTTTCCAATCAACCTATTTAATAGTCTTGAAAACGAATAATAAAATATGCTCTCAAATCTGGCTTTCCATTCATAGATTCTTTTATGGATATTGACAGGATTTCTTCAATTTTTCTTGAAAGATTTGCTTTTTCAAAAACTGGGCAAAAATGTACCAGTAGTAAGTTTTTCTCTATACTTTTTCGAAAACAGAACAGTATTTATGCAACCTTTTTTTTGCTTAGAAATTAATTATATGCTCCTCAATAATCTGTTGAGACTGCTGCTCAGAATACATTAATGACACCTTGTTCCAAATCTGAACGCCTAACATTTACTGTCAGTTTCAGTAACTAAATGAGAAGCACCTGTACCCCTATTTGTTGAACTAAAATCTTCTTTTAATGCATGATAGTACATTTGCAAAATGAAAAGGGTTTGGAAAAAAGAAATGTATTTTACCATTAATAATGTAAAAGACATTGTTGCGCTTTTTTTTTCTTTATTTCTTCAAAACCATGGTACTGCTTTTGCAGTCATCTAGTTTAAATTTCAGCAGCATGGAAATATACTTATAGGAGCTAATAAATCACGAATTTAATAGAGGGCTACTGCAGATGGCTCATTGTAGGGCGAACCCTGGCTTAAAAGCCATTCTTGTACCACTACCAATATCACTAATCAAAGCCTCAACTCAATACGATATCGACATTCCGTTCCTGAGATATAAGATATCTGGTAGTTCCATCTCGATACCACAATCTGTTTCTTAGTTGTCGGATATCGCATTTCAAACGGCGATGGCGCGTCTAGTCATTTTCTAGCTCCATGCTCCTGGAGACTTTTAATCAGTGAATCAAGAACTATAGCATTTTTCAGTTTCAGCCAATTTGTGAGAAGGCTTTTGGAAACGCTTTCGCCCTTGTACACACTTATATTCAGGGTGTTCAGTAATATTAAGACTTGACCATTTCCGGATTTACCCGTCTGTTTCTAGGAAACGTTCTATATCCACCAACAATAAGCTGTTTCAATGGTAAAACTTACCGTGTTATACTGAGATCTTCATGTTCATGTTAGTACAAAATACCACAGGAAAATATGGATAGGTTGAAGGTCAAGAATGCTAGGTATAAATTGTACTTATAGAAAATAGTAGAGAAAAAAAAGAAGAACAAAAAACGAAACAGATTCTGAACAATCAGTAGAAAAAATAAGATAGTAGTAGAAGAAAATCAGGCACAAAATCAAATAAGAGCATTCAGATGGTGCCATGGAAAGGCCGAGAATAAACTAAAAAGGGAAAACATTAAAAAGATAAAATGAAAAGATATTAATAGACCTAAAACGGAGTATAAGACATAGAACAGCAAGAGAATGACAAAGGTAAAGAAATGGGAGACAAAATAAAAATTACTATGACTAAAAAGAAAAGGGAAAAAGTAGGACAGCGATAGGGAAAAAAATGAAGAAAAGGAAAGGATTTGGGGTAGAAAAAACCAGATAATGAGAGGGTGCAGTACGCTTCAGGCCATGCTTAATACGTTCTACGTATGCAAACCTACTTGCAGCTACTTTAAAAGAAAAACAAGACAAAACAAATAGAAATGGACCAAGAGAATAGACGAAAAGAAACCGAAAAGAGGAAACTAGCAAACCGTTAACTGCAATTATATATATGTTGCAAGTAAAGAGTCGGTACTTCTGTACTGAACCACACATTTTGGATTTTTAAATTTCAACTACCGCTATTACTACTACTATGTTATTCGTGGGACTGATACCCGGATCTTGAAATGATACTACTGTTCACTCCCAGTAGGTTTCCTGAGTTAGAAAATAGATGCTACATCTTGACATCATGACTTTTGTTAAGATGTTATGATAAATTCACATTTTCCTTCACGTTCTAACATTTGAGCCACCATATCTTCGGAACTTAGCACTTCTGCCGAGGTGGTATCCAGCTGTGTTTCGCTCCTTCTTTCTTTCTTTCTTTCTTCTCCCAAAGGCGGTAAGTGAGTGAGTAAGTGGAGTAAGTTTTCAGGCTTGCAGCTTCTTTCTTTCTTTTTTTATTTCTTTTCTTTTACCTTTCTTGCTTTCTTTCTCTCTGTCTTGCTCTATTCTAGCCTTCATGATTTTTGTTAAAATGTTATGATAAATTCGCATGGCTATGGTTGCAGAGATGTAAAATTTAAAATGTGTACGGAGTAAATAAACTATAACTGATTAAAGCACTTTGTCAAAAATATCTAACCAAAAGATCCACTTGCAAGAGATTTTATAACATTCGACGTTTTTTGTAGAAATTGACTATTTAATAGAATTGTTGTAAGATATAGAGTTGCAGATATTATTAATTACAAATATCCAGAAGTGCTATATTTTCTCGTACGTTAGCATTTTTTTTTGTATTGGGGCGGGAAACTATACAGATTGTTCATATTTACTAAATTCTTCTAAAACCTATGGTATCTTTGACTTTAGAAGTTTAATAAAAAGAAAAGATAATACAAGATGATAGAGTTGCATTAATTAAATACAAATTCAACGCTGAAATATAAAGAAATAGGCCTTTAATAAATAATAATGAGGGACTAAAATAATGAATTTGTCTTAAATAGAATTATACACGATAAGAATAATATGACCCAATAGTAATTGGATTCAACACAATGATAGCTTCATTTTTTCTATTTAAAAACATAACCTTATTGGTATAACCTCACATTGCCTCGTCTACATTCCAAGATTTTATAACTGAAGCGTAATTAAGTTTCAAAGATGTACAACAAGAAACCAAACAATTCCGTAGATATACTTGATCTATTTAATGAAAATAAATTAGTAAAAATATGTGCACCTATGGTGAGATACAGCAAGTATGTATGAAATCGCAATTAATACATTCATTTTATTTGCATCCATGACTTGCTTTCAGGTTACAGTTTAGATCTTTAGTAAGAGAATATGGCTGTGATCTATGTTATACACCTATGATTTTAGCCGATTCAATCTGCCTCAGTGATAAAGCAAGAAATAATGAATTCACAACAAATTTAAGTAAGTTGTAATATACCACCACTAAAACAATTATGTAGACAATATTCACATAAATACTTATTGCAGAGGATTCACCACTCGTTGTTCAGTTTGCTGCAAATACTGTACATGATTTTGTAGGAGCGTCTTACATGGTATCACCGTACGTTTTAAAATTTGAATTCAATGAAATAGTTTAACTTTGTATTTTCAGTTACTGTAATGGTGTAGATTTAAATTGTGGTTGCCCTCAACGATGGGCAAAACAAATGGGAATAGGATGTTCGTTATTGGATAAACCAGAACTAATAGCAGATTTAATTAGCCAGTGCCGTAATAAAATTACTAAACCATTTACTGTTAGTGTAAAATTAAGAATTTTAAAAGATATTAAGTAAGCACCCTGATAATAATCAATCATACTAATAGTAATGATTAAACCTTAATTTTTAGGAAAACTATTGAAATTTGTAAAAGACTTGAAAAGGCAGGAGCAAGCTATATATCTGTTCATGCAAGAACACCTTCACAGCATACTGGTGATATTAATTTAGAAGCTTTAAAACTGATTGTTGAAAATGTTGATTGCCCTGTGGTAGGCAATGGTGGCATCAAGAATCTTGAAGATTGCATAAATTTACAAGCAGAAACTAAGTGTAAAGGTAAACGATCATTTTCATTCATAAAAGATATATTTGATGAAATATCGTTTCTGTGCAGGTGTGATGGTTGCTAATAGTTTGTTAGCAAATCCTACTTTATTTACTGGTTCGCAATCCACAACTGAAGAATGTGTTCAAAAATGGCTAGATATTTGTTATAATAGTACACTGAATACCATCAGCTATAGTAATTGTGATCCATCTGTAACACCAGTTATACCAGAATGTCCTCCTAACTTAACATTTCAATGTTTTCATCATCACTTAGTTTTTATGTTAGAAAAATTATTGCCTAGAAGTAAAAGAAGAATTTTTAATAATCTACAATCTTTTAAGGATGTTTTGTTATTTTTATATGAACATTTTGGAATTTCTCTACAGCGTTATGACTTAAATAAATTTGAAAATAGTAAAATTTTAGATTTAGATTATAATAATAGAGAAGAAGTTTATTTAAAACTCAAACGCAATAGTGTAATGAATAGTAGCTTAGTGGAAAATGTATCAAATGATTATAGTTATGAAAATAGTAATGGCAAGTTTTTTAAATCAAAGCTTGTGGATGATACTGATTCAATTGAATATGATCTTGCAAATGTATTTATTTAAAAAGAAAACAGATATTTTACACAGTGGTGTTGTTATTTATTGAAATAGATGTGAAAGACCCAAATCTTAGCATTCTTGCCAGTTATTGGAACCTTGGATATAGTAACATGCGATCATTAAAATTTAAGTTCCCAATAGGCTGTGAAATTTTTTCGTGGGGCGTAGCTTAGACACAATGCATGCCAACACATAACCTATAAACTGATGATTTTGCCTTGTTCCTACTCCAAACTGTCAATTTGACAGATAATTTTCCAGAATAAGCTAAGACATGATTTTTTCTTTCATAGCCTCCTGGGAACTTAAATTTTCATGATCGCGTGTTATTAGTTTTTAAAGTTATTAACAACAAAGCTGTTCTCAAAATCTATTGACATTAAGTATGTTTGGCTTATTGCGAGATACTAATAACTGGTATGGATGTAAACAACTTTCTCTTTTAACATAAGATAACTATTGGCAGATAAAATTCATTTTTCTTTATAGTATTAGATATAGAATAGTCCTTTTACGTAAACAGAGATGCAAAGGTTTATATAGTACATTACTGTTCAGGTAGGCGTAATGAAAGCAGGAGATGGAAATACACTGGATTTGTTATCCCGTAAATTTAAATTTGTGGTTAACCTATGTTTGTAAATCATAGAACATGCCAATAACAATTGCAAGGGAGTTATCTTTTTTGAAATACGAATATTAATAAAAATGCTGCATAATCTGCCAAATAAACTAATAAAGTTTGGCTATTTCATCTTTAGTACTTTTGATGTTATGACGTTAATTAAGTTTGTGTGGTTCTTGCAGGTTTGGAAAGTAAACAAACAGCTTGAACTTGCTTGTCCTTGCGTTTATCATGTTTGTTCCATTATTACAGGCTAAAAATCTAGATACGTTTGTTTTATTTGTTACCAATTGTTAGAATTATTAGTTATTTAAGATAAATAATGCACATGTCTAATTCATTGAACCTTGTGTCCTAAGGATAAAACTGCAAGAATAGGTTATAATTGTGCTGTTCCCCTATGTAAAACTATTTCTCTAAAAAGCAGATCACACACAAGATGAAAGTCATTAAACAATATGACATGTTTGTTAGATCTTCACTTTCTCAAACAAGCCTTTTCATGCTTTAAAGTGCTTACATTTATGCATAATTTCGAATTAAAAACTCATTATTGCCCCATATAATGGGGATTTGTTTCATGAGTAAACGGAAGACCCAAACTTGTTTCTCTGATGTCACAGCATGTGACAAGAACCATCACAAATGAAAGATCTACTGCTAAAAACAAATTATTTTAGAAAAGTTTTTAAAAATCAATCCTATTTGTATTTGATGACATTAATTTATATTTAATTTATTTATTTGTTTGTAATGAAACATCCTGTATACTGTTGAATATCCTATGATACTTTTCTGAGTTCAGAAATCAAGCTCAGATGCATTCATAACTCTTTGTATCATGAAGATATCAAACAAAAACAATGGCAGATTTTTGTACAGAAATCAAAGGAGAATGCCTCAGGCTCCACATGCTGGGAAGCCATTTTAAATAATTTCCAATTACTTTTTAGTCATGATATGAGCAATTCTGTATTGGAATTTTCCAATAAATATAGGAATGATATTATGTAGGTACACTATATCTTCAAGACCCCATCATTATCTAAAGCAATTTTCTTAACCCCCCCCCCCCCCCCAATTGTTGGAGAGGGAGAAAGCTGATATTGCATATGAAAGATGTGATGAGTTTGGAAACTGAAATACTTACCATTTACTTATATCCTAAAAAAACAAGTTGTAAGTGTGGATTCTCAAAAATAAAAGCATTGCAGATTGTCTGCTAATCCCTAATCATAGTAATCAACCACTACCACTACTATGAAATGATAATGAAACATGCTTCGTCAAGAATCGCGCACGGTTTCTGCACATACCCCCAAAATAAAATTAGTAGTTTAACTGCTAATAATATCTAAATTGTGGTTATAATAAACCTATACATTCTAATTTAACAGAAACTGTTACAGTTGCAGGAGCGGATTTAGGCATGGTCTTTATGGGCTGCAGCCCAGGGCCCCTTTCAATCAAGAAGCCCCCTGTGTGGTCAGAAAAAAATAAAAATAACAATTTAACCTTTGCTATGTATGGTTGGCAAAGTTGATACTTGTCTCGTCCCGAAGGCAGCCTTTGGTATTTTTCAGCGATATGTGATTTTTGCTGCTGTACAGGATTGTCGGTATTACCACTTTTTTAACTACTTCTGTTTTTATTTTACTGGGTATCTCCTTCTTCCTTAAAAATGTCGTCTTCATCATATTACACATCTTTGCTGTTTTTCCGATTCTATCGTTGATTTCCTTTTCTGTTTTTTCATTACATTGATTCCAAATATTTAAAACTTTTTACTTGTTCTATTTGTTTTTCTTGTAGTCGTATATTATGTGATTTAGTCTCTTTTGACATTATCATGCTTTGTTTTCTTTATATTTATCTTCATGTTTATTTTCTTCAATTCTTGTTCTAACACTTCTAGATTGTGCTGTAGATTATTTTCTGTATCTGCCATTATAGCCATATCATCTGCAAACATAAGTTCGTTTATTTCTGTTTGTTCTATTTGCCAATATCCCAATTTTAATGTCTTCATCTTTTTCTTTGCTTCTTTTATTGTTTCGTCTAATACTACTGAGAATAAAAGAGAGCTCAACACACATCCTTGTTTAACTCCTATTTTTGTTTCAAATTTTCTTGATTCTTCATTGTTGGTTCTAACTATATTGCTGTTATTTTTGTACATTGATTTTATTACTTCAATATTCCTTTTATCTATACTTTTTCTTTCTACTCTTCTTATCCTATTGAATGCTTTTTCTAAATCAATAAACCACCTATGCATTTCTCTATTTTTATTTATAACTTTTTCGCTTATTTGTCTTATCGTAAATATTAGGTCTTGTGTGCTTCTCCCACTTCTAAGTCCACGTTGGGTTTTTTCTATTGTATTTTCGATCTTATTCCTAATTATTTTTTCGATTATTTTTGTAAATACTTTTGCAGGTACACTTGTTAGCGTTATTCCTTTATAATTCTCACAGACTCTTTTATCTCCTTTCTTGTGTATAGGTAGTATAATTCCTACATTCCATTCATCTGGCACTTTTGTCGACTTCATTATTTCGTTCAATAATTCTGTAAGTTGTGTTATTCCTTTTTCTCCCATATACTTTATCATTTCTGGTGTTATATTGTCTATTCCTGGTGCTTTTCCTAATTTTAACTTTTGTATGGCGTCTATTACTTCTTTTTCTTGTATTTGTTCTATTTCTTCATTATCGTTTATCTCCTCTTGCATTTCGTCTGTGGTTATTTTCGACTTTGTTAGTGTTTCAAAATACTGTCTCCACGTTTCCATTATTTGGTTTTCTCCTGTGATTATATTTCCATCTTTTCCTCTTATAGGTATTCATCATGTCATATTCTTTCTCCTGTTTAAGTTGTTTTAGGGTTCCGTAAAAAAGTTTCTGGTTATCCCTATAGTTTTCTGTCATATATTGACCAAATTTTATCCACGATTCTTGTTTTGCTTTCTTAATCTCTGTTTTTACTTTTTTTCGTATTTCTTTGTATTTTTCGTAGTCTTCTGCCTTCCTTGTGCTTAGATATCTTGTTCATGCATATTTTTTCTCTTTAATTTTTGATTTTATATTCCACCATTCCGTCCTTTTAATTTTTTTGTTTGTTATTTTCGTTTTTCCACAGTTCTTCACTGCAGCATTTAGTATAACATTTTTGAAATTCTTCCATTTTTCTTCTACCTCGTATGTAGGTTCCAATTCATGGAATTTGGTGCGTAATATTTCATTATACGTATATTCTTTAATATTCCTCTTCTTTCAGTTTATAGCTACAAAAGCGAAACCATTTCATTAAAAATAGCCAAAATTCTGTACAGAGTGATTTTTGAGGTCACTGACAACAGATTTGATGATAAAAATTCGCTTAAGCCACTCTAAATGCATTACTTCTGCATTTTATGCATCTTTGGAAAAATGTTAAACATGTGACGCAAATTTTTATTGTCACATTCGTAATCACTGATCCCAAAAAGCCCCGAGAAGAGATTTTTAAGTTAATTTGATGAAAAATAGGTGCATACTTATAAAAATGCATTTTATGCATTTTTTAATACATTTTGCATGCGATTTTCAAATTTGTACTGCAAACGACTTAATTAACTTTTTAAAGACACATTCAGGAATCTAGTCCAAAAAACCGCATTTCAATATCTGTACTCCCAAAAAAAGTGGAAACTGTTTGCTAAATTTTCTCGCCTAATAACCAAGTGCATCAAATTAAATAAAGAAATTCTTCAATGGTTTTTTTTCTATTTAAAAATGGATAAAAAAAGTTTATCGGTAAAATGACGAATGGTCTCCACAACTAGCCCAAACTCGGGTTAATTGGGAGGGCCCCCAAACAGTATTAGCCCAGAGCCCCCAAAACTGGCGGTCCGCCCCTGTACAGTTGCATCTAGACGCACTAAAGATTAATGCCCTTCACTAGTGAATACCCATACAGCACACGGACATTCTATGGATGTCCATTGGATGTCCAAATTTCGGCGTACGGATGTCCAGTTGTCACCACTTTGGACATCCTATGGACGTCCGTTGCTAGACGTAATTTGTACATTTCTTTGTACGTAATTTGGACATAATTCAGACAATTCTTAGACATACATAATTCGGACAATGTTTGAACATAATCTTCATGCCTTTGGGCATAATTTAGACGATTTTTGCATGACAAATGGATGTCCGGTGGACATCCACTAACGGTCGTCCAAACACGGACGTCGAATGGATGTCCAATTTACGTTCATGGACGCCGGACGAAATTTGGATAACAAACGGACGTCCGGTGGTATATGGGTAAGGATGGGCAAAGAAACCGGTTAATTCAAAAACCGATTAGTTTCAAGTAATTAACCGATCAGAAACCTGTTGTTTGCTGAGCCAGATTAAACCGAATAACCTATTTTTACGAGGTGTAAACGGAAAACGATTATTTCATTTCCAATCCACAAGTCAATCTGGCAATTTCTGTCGTCAGACCTGCATCTGTGTTTCCAATATTTTATTGTGTTGCGTACTGTTCCCGTTGAATGTTATAAGTCAAATAATTAATAAATGTCATCAATATAATGCAATTATCTAGAGAAGAGGCAAGCTTCCATACATTTTTAAGGCACCTTTTGCTCCTTCTCTAACCGTGTTCTGTCAAGTTTTGTGATTTACTCTCAAAATTTAAACATGTGATAATAAATAACTTTTTTAAAATTCATTTTATTGTTAAGTTATTAACCAAAAAACCAGTTATAGAGTTATTGATTAACCTCTCAATCTTACAGAACTAAACCTGTTTAAAGAAACGGTTAATTTTCTCTAATTGCCCATCCCTACTAGTAAAGTACTACCACTTTTAATAGCATCGTATCTACTACACGTTGCATGATAACTTTTTTAAATTTATTCCTGTTATCAGCAATTCTACGATAGCACAGAGGCTGTTGTCCAAATATGTCAAAACGTCACCAAAGCGACGATTTTTAAAAGTGATTGAGAATTATTTTTATTGTATCGTCCTATCGT